>JXSR01S008101.1:48713-63371 GCA_000969725.1 Ophiothrix spiculata
ATACACTTAAACTCACTTGCTAGAGTAAAAGTTATGTGATCCTCATAATCTTTGGTTACTGCAGAGCAGTGTGGTATCATTTTGTTATGGTTAAACCATAATATTTAGCATGAAAATGTAAAAAATAAGTTTTAAAATGATTTTTAATTAACAAGCTGACATCCTTCTGTCATAAACAAAGTTTTTCTTCCAAATGCATGTAATTTTTGAAGTAATTTTAGAGTAAAAAGATGTCATTCTTCTGTCATAAACAAATGTGTTTTTTTTTGTCTAAAAGCATGTAATTTAAATTCCTTCTAACGGAAAATTTTGTACTCAAATTTAGTACTTTTTTAGTCAGTGTTTTGTTTTAATGATTACAATTCAAGCTCTTTTCAACTAAAGTCAGCTAGTGCCAAGCTGTTCAGAGCTACTAGATCCCAAGTGACACAAACTACAAGAATTAGTGCAAATATCTAAATAATGCGGTTTTTAAGCAACCAAAGGTAAGCCGTTGGGAAGAGTTAGGATGGAACTCCCTCTTGAAAAGAGACGTAGGATAAGATTTGTCAGTTTGTATTAGGCAAATGAACTTCATTGCAGTTACTGTAGTTATATAAATTATGAAGTGGTAACCGATCAGCAGACAATTAATATCATCCATCGAATCAAAGATCTGCCGAGATTTTGCCGAATAAAGACAGTTACTGTTGCCTTTTACTTCATCAATCTATATATATATAACGGTGTACAACAAAATTCATTCGATACATTTATCAAATTGAATGATACGATTGACTCTTCAATGTGTCCTCTCTTTTAAGCTACCTGGCAAAATTGTGTGCAGACTTAAAGATACATTACCTTTGCCATTAGCATAACGCCTGGTTGTGTATAAAGTGCATATCCAGATATCTTGCTCATTGAATTCATATACCAAGAAGGAGTGGAAATGTAATATGTCCATTAAAGAAAATCTGCTTGTGGTTTAAAATCTGCTTGCATTATATCTTTCATGCTAAGTTTACGTGGTATATATAAGTATATATTTAGTAAACAACTGGTTAATAGTATAAAGCTTTAATAGTTTGGTTCGGTTGGTTTGATATTAGTTAAACCATTAAGCCTAAGTAGAAAAAATACACAAAAAAAATACAAACAATTTTATAGCTAATTACATATTCTTATTACAAAACTTCGGTTTTTATGAATTTATTTTCAAATTAGTGTTGTACAAGTTAAAAGAAGAATGATACTTACAAGTAAGATGACATGTTTACAGGGTGATTCGTAATTTTCTTGGGTTTAACGGATAGTTAGAAAGTATGTAAAGACTATATTTTATAGCCAATGAATTTAACTTTTAGATACCGTTTGTTTCATTTCAATCGGTAGTGTACAACAAAAGTTATGCTTTGTCAAATATTTAGATGTAAATGTTATGGTCCAATTTCTTTATTTTGCAAGTTAGTGCTCTATTGCGTATTGTCATTGATTTGCTCACTCAATCGTAATAATATTTACTTATTTATCATGTATATGCTATCTGTTATTTGTGCTGAAAAAATGAACAAATTTGACGTCAAAAATAAAACAGATATAATAAATTTTCCAAGGTCACCCATTTTTATTACATTCTAAAACACTCCTTTTTTATGGCCTATAATCATTAAATTGGACCAGACAAAAATCCTCCCAAATATTTGACAAAACATAACTTTTGTTTTACACCTCTGATTGAAATGAAATGAACCGTATCTAAAAGTTCAATTCATTGGCTATAAAATGCTATCTTTACATACTTTCTGACTATCTGTTAAACCCAAGAAAATTACAAACAAAGATTGTAAGGGTTTTTCTGGGACACCCTTTATTCGTTATCTATTTCAATTTACCCGATCGTTAAGTTTAAAAATGAGGTAATGAAGTAAATATGAAACAAGTAGAATAGTATGAAATATTTTATTATGTCCTGGATCAAATATAGTTTTGATGTTTCTGGAATTTGATATGAACTTGAGAGGGAAACTAAATCTAATTACAAGGTTTTCATCGTATATCAGTCCAACCAAATGTGTCTCCATTTGCTTTCTATTATATTTATATCTATCAAATTTTATTCAAGGTCATTCAAACAGAACAGGTAGGTATCATAATAATGTTTCTTATCTAACTAAAATTAAATCATATATATCTTACCGGTATATCGCAATTGGGTAAAGATCCCAGGTAAGGTTCTTGATCGCTAACAATGGCAGATATAGTCGGTATTTGATCCATTTTGTCCAACATCTCATATTCAAGGGCATCATTAAATGCATGTTATAAATCTATAAATCATAAGTTGATAACAAAATACGCAGGTTTCCACAAAATGTGCCTGATCCTTTGATATTTCAGTCAACTAAGATGCAGGTGTCACACAAAGTACACTTCACTTTTAGAAAATCCTACAAGCTTAAATCCTGAGATCATGCAATTTACCGGTTTACTGATTGTAGAATAGTCGTGTAATTGTGAATTAGACAAATTTGTATTCCGCATAAACTGTAATAATCCTTAGCCTGGCACGTTTTTCAAGGTGTGTTACTTTGTATCATTTCAACAGATGTAAACGGCATCACCAAAATATAACTCAGCGAAAATTTTACTCCAATGCGTAAACTAAGTCTTAGAAATCAACAGGTGGTTAGCCATATTAAACTACGATAATGTTTATAATACATTTGCATATATTCCAGAGCAAACAAAACCGCAACAGAATAGCTACTTCTATATTTGACATATTTTCGTTTTACCAATGCAACAATCGATGAAAAATAACTGTAACATTTTTTTAATTTTTTCTGCTTTTCTAAACAAAGTGTTTCTAAGAAAACCTGCATAATCATTCAATCTCTATTACATTAACAACATATATAACAATATAATGAAAATAGAATATTAATGTTGCCTGCATTATGACTATTTTCAACAAAGCAATCCAGCTGTGCCTCCAAATACTTCCACTCAATAAATTATATTCGATCACTTCATCTTCATTGGTCTATCCGAACATGCTCGTTACAGAGATGCGTTCCAATTAAAACATTATACAAATAAACGTCGTTAAGTTATCCTTAACTTAATATGCAACAGCTTATAGCAGAAAGAGTCAGAGGAAGATATTTCTTGAGTGCATTGCTAGTTCCGTGTTAATGATAAACTCATCATATCTTCACATAAGTTAGCGTATTGTCTTTGCAAACCATAGCATTGGTATTTTTTTTTCGCGTAGTGGAGTTTCGTGTTTACGTTTTGAAAGTTCCCTTTAGTCACCAATAAATCAATCCAATGGACGATTTCAACCAATGAAAGCGGGACAAAACATTTTTTTAAAATGTTATTATCATCATCTAAAATTCTAGATATTACAGAATGAATAGAAATTTCACTGTTTCTGATCCTTTAATGTTAAATGTTAAATGATGAACCTTTAGGTAAAAGCACCATAATATCGTTCACAGCTTGTACACCATTTTGTATTCTAAAGTTTATCGCGGACATTTACGTATGGTGAAAAGGAAACGCAATAATAACATAGCTGAATCAACAAACAGACTGGTTGTATTACACGCAAAATAGCAAATATATAAGTCGTTAGTGAGACGTCGAAAAACACCATCGCACCACCCTCAGATTATGTCTTAGAAAACCCTTAGCCGTGCAAGAATATCTCTATTATTAAAATGTCGTACAAATAAGTTCAAAAGAAGGTCATATAGCCAGAAATGTTATTAAAGAAAATATCATTATTATATGTTGACTGTTTGATAAGGAATATGAGTTTATACTGTAAACAATCGAAAATAAAAATTGGTTGACCACAACAATGAAACAAGTTAAAGAACGAATTCACACGTTTCTTTCAAGCTTTACATATACGATGTGTCAGTTAAAAGTATAAAGGCAAAAGACTAGCAACCAATTTCCTTTTGCGTACAAAGTGCTCTTGGGTATACTGTATATTCGATTGCCAAAATCGTTCACCGTCACATCTCATATCCGAAACCATTCAACTAGTTACTGTCTCTCTCTAAGCTTATTTCATATTGCCTCTTCTTGTAGAAAATGAAACCCCGTCTCCGAATACATTACTATTTGTAGATTTGTTTTGTGATAACTTTTCAGCAGTGGGTGAAAGCATGGCTTAAATTATTTTTCACAACTCAACATTGTATTGTAATGATTATAATTAATAAGAATTTGTCTTTCCTTGATTAAGAATACAAATTTGGAAGCAATTTATTGCTTTAAATGGCATGGTTGGGTAGATTAGGTCTACTTAGTACTTGTTAAATAAACTGTTAAGTAAAATGTAACTTATGTTTTCAATGTAAGGAATTACAAGTATAAACTTAAAAAGACCATGATTTGCTATATTTATTTATAACATTCGGCTGTAAGCCAGGCTAATCCCAATAGTGCAAATGCATTAAATTCAAGGGACGCCTCCGGGTGAGAAAGACAGAATAATGGGAAGAATTTTCGATTTTAGATGCAGGAGGAAACTAAAGTGCTCGGAGAAAACCTGCGAGGACGAGTATGGATCGACAACCAAATTCACGTACAACCTAGGTCCGACCGGGAATAATTATAATATATAATTGTTGTGACAGAAAAGATATACATTTTAGTTCTTGATTTTAAAAACAACTTTAATGTAAATGGTATACAATAATTTAAAAAGAGGCCTCAAAAGAATACATGGTTTGATCTTGTTAACAATCTTAAAACGTCTTTAGATCTGTTGATAGACACAATATTGTATATCTTGTGACAAACTAGTTTTTCATATTCGTTTCCTAATAGTCTAATGCATAAATTGTTTTATCATACTTTGTACTATATCTTGGTTGCTATCAACCCAGTCAAAACATTAAAGCAACATACTCCAATTTCCCACAATCTAATCATCGGCATCGGTTCCCTTAAATGACCTGTATTTGGTTAAATAAAAACTAAACAGAAAGTTAAAGTACAGCATCACCTCTATTATTATGATTAAAAGGTTTGTAATATTTTATATCCTGAATTTTTATCTTAAACTTATTACGACGGTCTAGGTAAATATTTTGTTCATTTCTTGTTACGTTGAATAATTAAAATTTTATGATAATAACATTTGCTCTATAAAAATATTATTTGCAAAGAAAGAAAGACCAAAGTAATATATATTTGCAAAGAAAGAACGACTTATTTAACTACTTTGAGTATTCATCACAACTGGTGGCAAAAAAGATTAGGGTTACGAGTTTCAAATACATATCGGTACCACGAGTCGGGTAATTTTTGATATTTTATACTAAGTAAAAGTAAGTATATATTGCTTGAAATGATGATTATTTTGTCCAGTTCCATTACTTTTGACTTCGCAATAACTACAATAATTTGTCATTTCTATAAATCAATATCTGGTGACAGTAAATGAAAAAAGACAATAACTTATATAGGTTTATTGTTATTTTTTTTTTATATTTTTACTTTTAATAAATCCTCTTTTAACAAAACTCAATTTAACTCCAAAATATTGGCTTGAACCTAGTTTACATTTGACTGTCGTTTTTGTAATCATTCAAAGCTGTTTATGCTGGTCTTCGAGCTATCGAGTTTCAATACAGAGTTCGTGTTGTGAGAGAATCAACGCCTCTATTGTTAATCTGCATGTTAACACCGACAATGTTGTCCCAAGAGGCTAAACCACTAAAGGCAGACGGAATTCATATAATTCTCCTTAGTTTGTAAGCCTTGCATTGAATTTTAATCGTACAGTTACAGTACCGTAGTTAGTGAAAAATGTATATTCAACATCAATATTTACAAACAAGAACCCTTGAAGTCACGCGTAGAGAAAAAATAACTAAGCCCATAACATTCATTGCCATGTAAATGAATGATACGAGTATTTATAATTATGTATATTTAAGTCTTTTTAATTTCTCAAAAATGTATCTCGTTTTCAAATTGTACCATACGTCGGGCATACTTTCATAAGTTACATTGATGGAAATATACGTACATTTTTGAATAAGGCAATGCTTGACAGACATAAATGGGTGAATGAAACTATTATCATCGAGGTATGATGATAACTTACCGATTTGAAAAACAAAATCAGGCTCATTTGAAATATCTTCGAACAATCCTAAATGTAATGTGTCTATTGTTTTATGGGTTCTACTTTTAATATTTGATTTTTTGCCATTGGTCTCTTAAAGTATTTGTTATAGTTTGAACTAAAGTTTGCTTAATACTTAAGAGACAAAAGAATTTATACTAAACTTGAAATGAGGCTGTCATGAAAGTTTCAAAGAAAACGTTATACAAATCGGTGAAATGAGGGCGAAATTACGATATATCCAGAAATACAGGCTTCTATCAGACATCGAAAATGTACTACTTTCGAATGAGGATGTGAATGAAAATGCGTTAATGTAAATACTTTCCTGTACCTTATGTTAAACATGTAAGTGCCTATCTACTTACACACTTTTATTGGTTCTTTCAATATCGATTATTAAAATGTCGTTGTGTTTTCTCCATTAGAGTCTAAATGATTTAGCAGTGTAAAACTGACCTACATCAAATCCCAGATAAACGCTACTTAATTTTTCAATTGATATCTTAAACTTATTACGACGGTCTAGGTAAATATTTTGTTCATTTCTTGTTACGTTGAATAATTAAAATTTTATGATAATAACATTTGCTCTATAAAAATATTATTTGCAAAGAAAGAAAGACCAAAGTAATATATATTTGCAAAGAAAGAACGACTTATTTAACTACTTTGAGTATTCATCACAACTGGTGGCAAAAAAGATTAGGGTTACGAGTTTCAAATACATATCGGTACCACGAGTCGGGTAATTTTTGATATTTTATACTAAGTAAAAGTAAGTATATATTGCTTGAAATGATGATTATTTTGTCCAGTTCCATTACTTTTGACTTCGCAATAACTACAATAATTTGTCATTTCTATAAATCAATATCTGGTGACAGTCAATGGAAAAAGACAAAAAACTTATATAGGTTTATTGTTATTATTTTTTATATTTTTACTTTTAATAAATCCTCTTTTAACAAAACTCAATTTAACTCCAAAATATTGGCTTGAACCTATTTTACATTTGAATGTCGTTTTTGTAATCATTCAAAGCTGTTTGCAGTCTGAGCATGAATTCATTTATGCTGGTCTTTGAGCTATCGAGTTTCAATACAGAGTTCGTGTTGTGAGAAAATCAACGCCTCTATTGTTATTCTGCATGTTAACACCGACAATGTTGTCCCAAGAGGCTAAACCACTAAAGGCAGACGGAATTCATATAATTCTCCTTAGTTTGTAAGCCTTGCATTGAATTTTAATCGTACAGTTACAGTACCGTAGTTAGTGACAAATGTATATTCAACATCAATATTTACAAACAAGCACCCTTGAAGTCACGCGTAGAGAAAAAAATAACTAAGCCCATAACATTCATTGCCATGTAACTGAATGATACGACTATTTATAATTATGTATATTTAAGTCTTTTTAATTTCTCAAAAATGTATCTCGTTTTCAAATTGTACCATACGTCGGGCATACTTTCATAAGTTACATTGATGGAAATATACGTACATTTTTGAATAAGGCAATGCTTGACAGACATAAATGGGTGAATGAAACTATTATCATCGAGGTATGATGATAACTTACCGATTTGAAAAACAAAATCAGGCTCATTTGAAATATCTTCGAACAATCCTAAATGTAATGTGTCTATTGTTTTATGGGTTCTACTTTTAATATTTGATTTTTTGCCATTGGTCTCTTAAAGTATTTGTTATAGTTTGAACTAAAGTTTGCTTAATACTTAAGAGACAAAAGAATTTATACTAAACTTGAAATGAGGCTGTCATGAAAGTTTCAAAGAAAACGTTATACAAATCGGTGAAATGAGGGCGAAATTACGATATATCCAGAAATACAGGCTTCTATCAGACATCGAAAATGTACTACTTTCGAATGAGGATGTGAATGAAAATGCGTTAATGTAAATACTTTCCTGTACCTTATGTTAAACATGTAAGTGCCTATCTACTTACACACTTTTATTGGTTCTTTCAATATCGATTATTAAAATGTCGTTGTGTTTTCTCCATTAGAGTCTAAATGATTTAGCAGTGTAAAACTGACCTACATCAAATCCCAGATAAACGCTACTTAATTTTTCAATTGAATTTACTATGAAATAATACTGTTCTTGTTAATTTTACTTTAAAATATTTTTTAACGCTTTTAAATTTGGAATTAGCAAAACTATATATTAATAAAATTGATATACAGGATATAATCATTCTACTCTTCCCATTGATAACCATCGTTTATTACAAAAAGCAACTTAATTGCCTATGTTAATGCATGTTTATGTTTTCAACAGTTCAAGTAAATATGAAAAAAAGATCTTCCACCTTAAAATGTTATTGCAAATATGATAATGTATACTCTCATTCATCTCGGTTGATATAAATTCAAGAATAAATGTGGGCTCCGAGTAAGTAAATTTCTGGTTTCTAGATTCAAATTTATTCTTGAAGTTATTGCAAATACTTACAGGTCAATATATTAAATATTTCAAAACAAGATACTTATTATGTCTTTATTAATGGTTAACAATGCCAAAACCAGACATTTAATAAAGGTAACATCAAATAGCACTACCCTACAAGAAACTAATCATACCTCGAAATTGAACCAAAAATATTGAATCAAAACGGCCTTGTGATGTTATCAAAAGCATTTTATGCCCAACTAAAATCATATGTGTAACGCGAAAACAATTGATTTTGAACGCTTATGTCATCATTAATTTTGCGCGTGATACCGTTTAGAGATTGGCAACATTCTACTAAATTATTTTTATCAGATATGCTGAAATTACCTAACGAATTAACGAATGTGAGTGATAATAATGTTCAGACCCTTTTTACCAGTCTTGTGTAAAGCAATGTGCTTTTCTGTTTTATAACATTAAATTGCATGACTACACAAAAACCATTTCCTTCAAGAAGTCACATACGTTGGTATATTGAAGTATAAATAGAGACGTCGCATTTTTATCCGAAGAAGCAAACAATAAAACCTATATACATCTGTATTGTACTTTTTATAATTTGAATTTGAGGTTCCCATCTCTTTGGGCAGCGCTTTTTTATCCACTGAAACATTTGACCAAATTATACATGTAGGTTTGCACAATAAAGAAGTCTGTTATATCAATATCGTACAACATTCTTCAACTATGTCTGTTAGTGTCAAAGGCATAGGAAATACTTCTATAACACATATCAGCCCATGTTAACTCAAGTGCAGCCATAGGGTCTTTATCTCCTCAAGCTTTCCATGTTTCATCATTCTTCACCTTCAATCGGTCGTAAGTGCTTTATAACCGTGTCAACTGTACCAGATTACAAGTAAATTACATTGCCTGTGTCCTAATTATTTCTTTCAAAACATTGTTAGTACATTGTACGGGCGTTATGGCACGATCTTTGAAGCTGAGAAGAAATTAAAGTCACTTTATTAGTTCGTTCGATCATGCTTTTGGCATCATGACACCTTATCGCTGCATCCCCTCACTGCAATCAATGCTTTCTATTGGTAGTGCAGTGTTATTCCAAATAGCTCGATGATGTTATCATGTGATGCATTCTCATAACGTGATGATCGTTGCAAATGGAAAGGTATTTTTAAATCTACTAAATACGTACTTAAGGAAACGTTAAACAACACCAAACATTGGTTTTCATGTTAACTATTCTCACCTTGATTAGACAATCATCCATATTAATAGGGTACCAGGTTTGATGTTTATAATTATGATTCAAGCAATATAATGCTAGTCGTATTTAAATAAACATGATCGAGGAGAATTTACGCGTGATGGCTACATTAAAGCAATACTATAAGATTTTGATCAACAATGGTTTATAGAAAAACAGCATAAAATGGTGGAATGTAACTATATAAAAGCGTTTTCAAGTGTAATTTGTGGAAAAAAAATTGTTTTTGCCACCAAAACATTGATAAAAAGCACATGCATGCTTTCCTATACTTATATGTGTGGAATTAAATTCGGGATCCCGGAATTAATTTAACAATGGCCATAACAGAAAAAGAAAGCATCTTTGAGCCAAATCGTTTGGAGGGTATTCATATCTACCAAAATCTACTAAAAACAAAACCCAATAAGCCCAAGAAATCAAAAGTCATGGGTGACAGGGGGCGCTTCATTTGTAACACTTTATAGCATTTCTTTAATTGACAGAATTTACCGGAACAGATTACTCATTGCGCCTAAAAATAACAAGACGTGCTGTAAAATATAGTAAAAATCACGAATAAAATAATTGAACTTGAGACTACATTGCTTTACAAGACCAGCAAAGGCTCCCACTCTTCAGAAGCACATTGTGCAGAATGGGAGTTACCAACAAAAACAATCATGTTACACATGAATGGTTTGACATAAAGGATTACATAACAAGTGTGATTGATTATAAAAATGTCACTCATAAAGTAAATATTTTTTTTTTCTTGGTAACTTCCATTCTACAATGGAACTTTGGAAAAATAAGGGTGGTGCAATTAATTTGAATTTATTTCTTTTTCACAACCTACATTCGCCTCTTTTATGCTTGGTTTCTACTGCATGAATGAAAACACAAAACAACAGACTGCTTGACAACAAAATGCAATCAAAATACAATGTTTTAATGACTTTTGACCGGCTGTCAACCCAACTACTGCTACAAATTGATTTTTCTACACTCTAATCTCTTACTGTACCACACTGCCAATGTTCGTTATTCTAAATGTAGAACACGATTCTATTTCCTAGTCTCGAATATTTATCAATAAAGTATTTTTTCACTTACATCAATACCATCATTTGTTAATTGTAGTTCTACTTTTGGGTGATTAAAATACCACACTGCTAGTTACTGATGATTATGGAAACTAATAATGATACAGTCCTAAAATTGTTTCAATCAGCAAAAATAATTAAGGGTTTCTTAACTTTACTACTAAATATACAAGATTGATAAATGAAAGTGCCATTACAATTTAAGGATGTGTTTCTCAAAGTTACGCTATTGATGATTAAATATAAGTACAAATAAAACTTGACTACATTACAAAAATATCAGCTCTTTGTAAAAACAATATTCATACTATAAATAATATTCTAAAAAGTTCAGACATGTGCATGTATAAAATTTGTATCTTGGTTAACCATTTCGAAAAGAAAGGCATAATATTTTAAATTGCTTTTTCTTGGTAAAGTGTAATCATAACGCAAGCGGTAAGATGTCATCTGGAATTAATCTTGTTAAGTGCTGGTGCACTTTTGTAACAATAATGATACAAATGTTACAAACAATCGAACAAAATAATGATGCATATTTTTTTAAGAGCCAGTTGAACTTCAAATATTTTTTCACCTAAATAGTGCAATAAATGAGTACTAATTTGCACGATAATTTTCAAAAAACAAAAACAATGTCGTAACTACGCTAATATAAAAACATGTTTAGAGTTTCAAAAATTACTTTACAATTAATTGTTTAACACATCTAAATATATCTGATATGATTTTAATTTTGAAAAGAAGAAAAAGTAGGCCTTATAAATCACGCGAACGTTCTATAATAATTAGATTGTTCTATTAGTTCTACAAAACTATTTGAGTAGATTATATTAATCAGTATCAGATTTAATAAAGACTGCATGCAGCAAAATATGGGACAAACTCGACCTTACTAATCTTTGAACACGTTTATCTCAGTTATACGTTTTACTCCCTGACAACCTTTGAAGTTCATTAAGGTGTCATTTTAATCCTTAAAGCATGGTCTTTGCAAATATTTAAGAAAATGAAACTGACAAGAGCTGGCATTTACTGCTGTTTTGGGATGGACGGTCACATTTTCAAAATATTGCGGTGATGAAATACGCTAAAATTTATACAAACCCCATTTTCATGAGAACAACCATCGAAACGAGGGCAAAATAAATATCATCTAGACGCCCGCGCTAAGAAGCCATGTTCATTAAACCTCCTTACAGTTTAGTGTGAGTGAAATACTTAAATTTAAGTTCACATTAAGTTGGATTGACAGCCGGTCAAAAGTCAGCAAAACATTGCTTTTTGTTATGTAATCCCTTAACCCATAGGATCATTTTTTGCTAAAGAGGAGTGTACATTTTTGTCCCTTTCTGTTACAATTTAAGAAGTGTTTCTTTCGTCTAAGAGCATAATGTTAAAATTTTATAAGGGTAACTTTTTTATAACTCATTGCAATTTATTCTTCTTGTTTTTATGAATACAGTCCAAGCAATAGCTAAATTCAGCAAGTGCCAAAAGGTTCAATAGCCAAAGTAACACAAACAATCAAATTTTCTGAAAGATATGTTTTATGCAACAAAAGTCAGATCATTGGGGAGGAGAAAGAGACTTAGGTTAATGTTTGGCGGTTTCTCATAGGCAAATAATCTTCAGTACAGTTACCGTAATTAACAAAATTTGGAGTGGTAACCGATCGAAAGACCTTAAATCACAAATTAAGTCAAAATTCTTATTGTCTTTGCCAACTAAATAAAATTACCGATTGTCCTTTTCTTTTAAACGACGGTTTACAACAAAAGTCATTAAATGCATATATAAAAAGAAAGAGACTTAGGTTAATGTTTGTCAGTTTCTCATAGGCAAATGACCTTAAGTACAGTTACCGTACTGGAAATCTGGAATGGTAACCGATCAAAAGACCTTTTATCACCCATTAAGTTCAAAATCTTATTGATTTTGGCGACAAAATAAAGTTACCGATTGTCTTTTTTTAAATAATGGTTTGCAACAAAAGTCAGTCAATGCATTTATAAAATTGAAAATAAATATTGACCTTCTATTAAAGTGTCGTGTTTTGCAAGCTAAGTGCTCAATCAAAGAGTTGCAACATTGGTGTGCAGACTTAAATATGCATTACCTTGCAATTTCCATTAGGTCTGGTCGTGTATACAGTAAAGAGCATTTTTCAAATCTCTCACTCACTTACTCTTTGCATCATGCAGTAGTTAAAAGTTTAGATTTCCATTTAACAACATCTGCTTATATGAAAGCATAATTAAAATTATAGCAAAAAAGCAGTCAATGTCAGTTTGTAAAAACTTGAACATATTTATGTGGCTGGTTTGTAGACTGACATTACAGCGTTTAAAATTATTTCATATTATGTTTTATAGTACTTAATGTATCATTTGGCATCAAAAGTGCATTTATTTTTTATCAAGCCTAATAACTATTTTTTTTCAAAGAAATATTATAGTATTTATAGTGTTTGTTGTAGTTATGTTTTTTCATTAGTCGTGATTTATTTCTGTTGTTTTGTTTTCATTAACTTATGGTATTAAGCAATACAGACAAAATAATTGATCTCAAAAAGGCAAATTAAAGCCATCCTCGGTTTTCAATAATGATTTTTCAGATCAATTATAAATAAATGGAAGTACTTATATACGATATAAGATGATTAACTAATTTCAATATTACATCTAAAATTAGGTAATAAAGTAAATATTAACCCTAGTCTTCCTAAGCCTTTTTCTGTAACACGTCTTCCTGAGGGGGTGGTTACCACCCCCCCCCCCTGTGATTTTGAACTTGGGACTGCCCAAAGTTATATTGATTGATACTATAGGATAGGGTAGGGCCTCCTATCCTCCATTGATACCAAAATCATGAAAATCGGTTGAGGCGTTACGTAATTATGACGTCACAAAGTATTTTCGTACCGAAAAAAAATCGACTTTTGGCAAAATTGGCTACTTTTTCAAAAAATCGCTATAAAAACTCATTACCTAATCTTATATGAGATATGATCCATTTTCTCCAACATATCATATTCAAATGAAATCATAAAAATCTTGTTATACTTCTATCGATAATAGGTTAACACAAATAGTCAGGTTTCGGTGTAAGTGTCTGACTCTTTGATATATTCCAATCAACCTAAATGCAGGTGTCATACAAAGTACACTTCACTATTAGATAATCCTACAAGCTTTTACATAAATGCTGAAACCGATTTAATAATTCACTGATTGTAGAAGAGTCGTGTTGTGTAAAATATATGATAAGTAAATAATCTACATAAACTGTAATACACTAGTACATGTTTTTCAAGTATCAAGTTGTAAAAGGGCATCACCGAAGTATAACGCCAGAATATTTTTTGTTTTGTTCTATTTTTAGTTAAACTAATCGAATTCGCACCTAACTAGTCTTTGAAATCAACAGGTAGTTACCCATATTAAGCTAAGTTGTAGGCTTTTCTATTTTAATCATAATTAATTTGCAAAACAAATTCCAACTGAATAGCTGATTCCATATTCAATATGATTATGGTTTACTAAACAGACGTGGTATAATGGAATACTCAATGTAGGCCTATAATACATTTAAATGTATCATTCTATTGTCTAATGTTTTTGTTAATTTTGAATTTTGAAATCATACATGTTTCTAAGTAAAAGCTAAGTAATCGTTTTAAAATCTATAATCGTTTATCAACAAATGTTCATAATTACCGCTATAG
>JXSR01S008105.1:17670-30846 GCA_000969725.1 Ophiothrix spiculata
GTTGAATAGTAATCAATAAAATTGATGCTTTCACAAACCCAAACTTTAAAGCCTGTTTTCTCCAATTGCTATTTTTGAAAAGTGATCAACACGCTCTTACTAAATTAGCCATATCTTCGGAACGGATTGTTGTATCAAAATATTTGAGGTACCAAATTACTTGTGAAACTCCAAGCTTTTACATGATGCCAAAACTCAATTTTGATGTCGGAACCAAAGTCCCCCCTTTCGGTGTGAGTCATCACATATATATTTTCTCCAAACCAACAAGAATCATATATATCTGATATATATCAGCGGAACTCCCTCAAAAGATCCTATTAATGAAAACAAGTGACTTTTTGCAAATCATTTAATTACAATTGCATTTGAATTGATTTTAAACACCTGTCAAAGAAGCTACAGCCAGAGAAAAAAGTAGAGGGACACAATTATATTGTGCTCCAATGGAACAAAGTTTTGTTTTTGTCAAATTGGTTTGTTACAAAGAATGGAGTGCTTAGATAAACCTATCAAAGAATCTACAGTCAGAGAGAAAAAAATGGGCCACAACTATATCAATGGAATTCACTTGTGACTCTTTGGCTAATTGTTTCATTACAACAAAATGGTTAAAGGGACTAGCCTACATGTAGATTCCACTTAGAATTAAAATCTTATGGAAATGCTCTAAATCAAGCTTAAAAGTGAAGTAATATCCAAAAAAAGTACAAAAATTTACACAGAAATGGCTGAAATTGAGAGATAACTAATTTGCATCATTCTTTGATGGTGGTGTGACTATAGAGCCATCTACGCATCCGGGTGATTTATCTCTTGCTCTGACTCAACTTCCCGGATGTAGCATACATCAGTTGCGGTCATTGTTTGTATTGGTAATAATCACAGTATTGTACAAACCAACTTTCCCCTTTCCATGTGTTGCGTTTGATCAGATAAACTGTGATTTTTTGGCGTGAATACTTGTTATATTCTGAAACCAGTATATCAGAAAGGTAATAGAATACATTGTTTCACTGGCAAGTCTCAAATGATGGGTCAAGATGATCAATTTTTCTAGAGTTTTAAAAACTTTTGAAAGATGAAATCCGCCATTTTGTGGGACAAGTGACGTCAGCGTAGGTCAGTCTATCTTGTGTTTTCTGAATCCTAAATTTGTACCTCAGATCTGGATTTACCAGATAGAAAATCAAACAAAGCTCTTTGAGATATAATTTAATACATGTTAAAAGAGAAACAATTTCATCAAAAATAATTTGTTTACCCATCAGATGTGTAGAAACAAAATCTTTATAAATGTTGAAACAAAAACACTGTTTTTTTTTTCGCCGGCGAAAAAAAAATAAAGCAGGTAAAGAATTGCAATTTTCTCCAGTATTCCTTAAAATCATGGAAAACTACTTGTAGGCTATATTACCATAAACATGTTCTACCGATTCATGTAACAAAATATGTAGGTAAAAAATTAGTGGGAAGAATCTAGGCCAGTCCCTTTAATTTAAAGACCAGTCGTATGCAGCACATCATGTCAACAGAAAATATCCACTTTAGGCCACAGTTATAAATAGCAGTAGAATTGATATTTTTTGACTTTTTGTTAATTTGTTTTACCGAAACTTTAGGTGCATGTCATTATAAAGAAAATCAACTGCATAAATGCACAAGTCGTAAGCAGCTCTTGGAGATGTATGTCGTTCAAATATTCAATTATGTTCTAAAAAAATTGTCAAGAATTGAAAAAAATGGGGATTGGATCTTAGACATATTGCAGGATTTAAAGAGACTAGCCTAGATTCCACCTAGAATTAAAAACTTATGGAAATGCCCTAAATAAAGCTTAAAAGTATAGTAAAATCCAAAAAAGTACAAAAATTTACACACAAATGGCTCAAATTGAGAGAGAATTAATTTGCAATATATCATTCTATGATGGTGGTGTGACTATCCTGTGTTAACTAAATACTAAATGTGTACCTCAGATCTGGATTTACCAGATAAAAGATCAAACAAAGCTCTTCGAGATAGTTTAATACATATTAAAAGAGAAACAATTTCGTCAAAAAGGTGTAGAAACAAGATCTTTTTAATTTTTCAAACTAGAAACACTGTTTTCACACCAGTTTTTTGTGCCGGCGTAAAAAATTAAAGTAGGTAAAGAATTGCAATTTTCTCCAATATTCCTCAAAATCATGGAAAACTACTTAATTAAAGTAGGTAAAGAATTGCAATTTTCTCCAATATTCCTCAAAATCATGGAAAACTACTTGTAGGTTATATTACTATAAACATGTTCTATCGTACGTTATATTACTATAAACATGTTCTATCGATTCAAGTAAAAAAATATGTAGGTAAAAATTAGTGGGATAAATCTAGGCCATTCCCTTTGAAGTGTCACTACAAAGGAGACTAATCTATGTACAATAACTGTGCGACAACTTTTTCTCTGGGTGTAGGGCTGGTAGCAGGTGATGGTAGTAGCAGCAGGAGTAAACAGATACCAATTTTGGATGCATGAAATTGTGCTTTTATTCTGCTTGCTTTTGTAGTGCAGATGGGTTACATGTACATCAGGGTACAGTGTGGTGCTTTTGCATTTTACCATAAATTTTTCTCACTAAGTAATACATTGTAAGACAACAAAATGTAGTGGAAAGGTACATGGCCAATGAAGGGGGCAATTTGGGGGTCCGCTCGCCTGTCCGAAGGTTCGCTAGTCCGACAGCTTGCTAGTCTGAAAGCTAGCTAGTCAAAACACATTATTCAATGGGGAAAATATAACCTTGAAAAGGTTTGCTAGTCCGAAGAAACAGTTCGCTAGTCCGAAGGTGCGCTAGTCCGAATATGAAAATATGCTCGTCAGTCCAAATTTTAAAAACAGATCGCTAATCCGAATTTTAGAAATGGCACGCCAGTCCGAATTTCAAAACAGATCGCTAGTCCAATTTTCAAAATAGGCTTGCTGGTCCCAATTTTAAGATAGGCTTAATTGCTACATTTTGTAGTCCGAATTTTGAAAACTGCTCGATAGTCTGAATTTTTGAAAACAGATGATAGTCTGAATGTTAAAAAACAGTAATAGAAATATGCACAATTTTGTTTTATTCGGACTAACGAGCTGTTTTTAAAAATTTGGACTAGCGAGCCTCTTTTAAAATTCAGACTAGTGAGCCTATGTTGAAATTCGGACTAGCGAGCTCTTTTTGATATTCAGAATAGCAAGCTTTTTCTATCATTCTGATTGGCAGGAATAAATTACAATTTGGATTAGCCAGCTGTCAGACTAACGAGCCTTTGGACTAGGGAGCTTTCGAACTAACGAGCTGTCGGACTAACGAGCTCAGCTTTCGGGCTAGCAAGCTTTCGGACTAGCAAGTTGTCAGACTAGCGAGCTGTCTCCGCATCCAGATTTACCAAAGGGCATACGGTATTACTCAAATCTAAAAAATGATTAATATTTCGATTCCATTTTTCAAAAATTGCATGTTTCAGATATTATTGTTCATTTGGTTTACCTATGGGTCATCAAAATTGTAAAGATTTATTTTACAATATATCCATTAATGGTTGTGTAAGCAAACTGGGCCCAAATTCATGAAACACTGCTCTAGTTGGCTGCTAACTCTTTGTCTACCTGTCAAATTTTGAAGGGTGGATAAAGAGTTAGCAGCCAACTAGAGTTAGCAGGGTTTCATGAATTTAGGCACTGGTTTACATACGGGTAGTATTTTTGGGTCTCAATCAAGTAATTGGGTGTTAGTCAAAATTTTCCAGCTGAGCAGCATCCGCATTTAAGTATACCCTGATGGTGAGGAGGTCGATATGCATTTTTGAAACATTGTGCACAAATGAGCTGTAATTCACCATGTATATAGGTTGGTTTATGCTATCGAAACATGTAAAGCATTGTTTAATTATTTTGACCCAAATTTTACAATACAAAGATATTGTTTACATTTTGTTTTTTTGCACTTTATGCCAGCTTGTAAGGAAGGAGTATGAATGTGTTATTTTTGATGGATCCTAGCATAAATTCATTTTAAGTTTTTGGTAAAATTCATTTTCATTTTACAGGAGCTAATCAGTATGTAGGCCGTATGCAGGAGATGTATTTCTACCAGGAGACTCTAACCAATAGAGAAATTGAAGAACTCTATACAGGCGTCTTCCCGGAACTCCATCTGGAATCAGATTGTAGATGTCCTGACAGCCATCCACGGGTCCATCCTCTTACTGATAGGTATGTTGTTTAATTAGAACTCCATCTGGAATCGGATTGTAGGTGTCCTGACAGCCATTCATGGGTCCATCCTCTTACTGATAGGTATGTTGTTTAATTAGAACTCCATCTGGAATCAGATTGTAGGTGTCCTGACAGCCATCCAAGGGTCCATCCTCTTACTGATAGGTATGTTGTTTATAGAACTCCATCTGGAATCAGATTGTAGGTGTCCTGACAGCCATCCACGGGTCCATCCTCTTACTGATAGGTATGTTGTTTAATTAGAACTCCATTTGGAATCAGATTGTTGGTGTCCTGACAGCCATCCACGGGTCCATCCTCTTACTGACAGGTATGTTGTTTAATTAGAACTCCATCTGGAATCGGATTGTAGGTGTCCTGACAGCCATCGGGTCCATCCTCTTACTGATAGGTATGTTGTTTAATTAGAACTCCATCTGGAATCAGATTGTAGGTGTCCTGACAGCCATCCACGGGTCCATCCTCTTACTGATAGGTATGTTGTTTATAGAACTCCATCTGGAATCAGATTGTAGGTGTCCTGACAGCCATCCACGGGTCCATCCTCTTACTGATAGGTAGTCCGAATTTCAAAACAGATCGCTAGTCCAATTGTAGGTGTCCTGACAGCCATCCACGGGTCCATCCTCTTACTGATAGGTATGTTGTTTATAGAACTCCATCTGGAATCAGATTGTAGGTGTCCTGACAGCCATCCACGGGTCCATCCTCTTACTGATAGGTAGGTTGTTTAATTACAACTCCATCTGGAATCAGATTGTAGATGTCCTGACAGCCATCCATGGGTCCATCCTCTTACTGACAGGTATGTTGTTTAATTAGAACTCCATCTGGAATCAGATTGTAGGTGTCCTGACAGCCATCCACGGGTCCATCCTCTTACTGATAGGTATGTTGTTTAATTAGAACTCCATCTGGAATCAGATTGTAGGTGTCCTGACAGCCATTCACGGGTCCATCCTCTTACTGATAGGTATGTTGTTTAATTAGAACTCCATCTGGAATCAGATTGTAGGTGTCCTGACAGCCATCCACGGGTCCATCCTCTTACTGACAGGTATGTTGTTTAATTAGAACTCCATCTGGAATCAGATTGTTGGTGTCCTGATAGCCATCCACGGGTCCATCCTCTTACTGATAGGTATGTTGTTTAATTAGAACTCCATTTGGAATCAGATTGTAGGTGTCCTGACAGCCATCCACGGGTCCATCCTCTTACTGATAGGTAGGTTGTTTAATTAGAACTCCATCTGGAATCAGATTGTAGATGTCCTGACAGCCATCCATGGGTCCATCCTCTTACTGATAGGTAGGTTGTTTAATTAGAACTCCATCTGGAATCAGATTGTAGATGTCCTGACAGCCATCCATGGGTCCATCCTCTTACTGATAGGTAGGTTGTTTAATTAGAACTCCATCTGGAATCAGATTGTAGATGTCCTGACAGCCATCCACGGGTCCATCCTCTTACTGATAGGTATGTTGTTTTATTAGAACTCAAGTTGGCCTTTCGTTTTCTTTGCCTCACTTTCCTAGCATCTTGAATGCAGATTCTGGATTGAATCGGATTGCAGGTTAATCCTCTTGTTGATACTTTATTAGAAAGCCCTTGTTCACCTTGCTTGATCTGAACTGATCTCATCTGATCTGATCTTATCCATCTCATCTCACCTCACCTCACCTTACCTCATAACTCATCTGATCTGATCTGATCTGATCTGATCTGATCTGATCTGATCTGATCCGATCCGATCCGATCCGATCATCCAATCTCATCTGATCCCATCACATTCCATCTCATCTCATCTCATCTCAGCTCATCACAGCTCAGCTGAGCTCATCTCATCTCACCTCAGCCCAGCCAAGCTCAGCCCCACTCAGCTCAGCTCAGATCATCTCATCCCAGCCCAGCCCATCTCTGCTCAGCTCAGCTCATCTCGCCTCAGCCCAACCCAGCCTAGCTCAGCCCCACTCAGCTCAGTTTAGCTCTGCCCAGCTCATTTTGTGTAAAGGCTTTCGCCAAGGAAACCCAGCTTGGTACTTGGTACCAAATAAGCTAAAGGAAGCTTGTATTCAACTGGGCTACAAGATGTTTTTAAATTCTCATCTCACCTCATCTCATCATCAACCTCCTCACATTGGACCTATGCATCTTCTAGATTCAATCCAATAAGGTATTTGGACTCACTCACTCACTCACTCACTCACATTTTTCCGTTTGTGTTTCCACCAGGTATTGTTTACAAAACGGTGAACCAGACACATCGTCAAACCAGCAGGAGAGACTCAACGAAGACGCTCATCCGCTAGCTTTTGCAAACGATGGCGATTTGGGGTCGTATTGGGTGTCAACGTTCAGCAATGATATGATTCTGTATATTGACTTGGCCAATGGACAGTATCAGGTATTTAGAAATATATCTGGTTCGGCACTCATTTTAAAAAGATAGCTGGCCTTTATCAGGCTAGGATTTTAAAACTCAACTTATCTCTTTTGAGTGGGAATACCACATGAATCAAAAAAAATTGTGCACGGATTAAAACTGATCTTGACCTTGATAAAAGCACCAAATCATAAATTTCTTGTTATTGTAGTAAGCAAATTTAATAAGCTTTCAAATGCAGAAAAAATGATGGAAATTGGATGAAAAATAAAAAAGATATTGGTACAATTTGTGGCTCCGCTTCTGAACCGGGGAAGGGGCATGTAAATGGATAATTGACTCTGTAAAGGAATCTAGACAACCAGAATGAGCCTAAAAGTGACTCGTAAGAGGTAAAGAACCAAAATTACCTGAAATTTTGCTTTGAATGTGGGGAGAGGGGGGGGGGGGGGGGGGGGGGGGGGGGAGGGGGGCCGGTGAACTCCCATAGGGGTCTAGGGAGCTAAGCTTTAGAAAGGAGCTGTGACCAATAATTACTTATTCAATTGGGATCCTTGGGAGAGGTGGGCTGATAAGTTGTGAAATGTGGGTTTTGAGGACGGCACATTCTTATGCATCCCCATTTTTGAGACAATCTATAAATTAGTGGTGTGAATATTTGAATGAATACAATAACAGGCTGGGAGATAATACAAACAATGGAAAAGCAAGTAGATCTATCAAATTTTGGAGTAGATTAGACAAATTTACGGCTTTATTCAGTTTCAGATACTTGGAGAAATAATTTACTGGTAGAAGTAAAAAAAACATTTTTTTTTAATGTGGATGGTTTTAAGCTTTAATAAAGAAAAAGTGTTGCAATAAACCTTTAAGATATTAAACTCTTTCAACAGAGGGGATTTATAATTCAAATGAATAAGGGGCGGCTTCAAAACTCAGCTGGCGGTCGTCTGCCGGTTCTGGGCGGTTAGCTATTGTTTATTCCGGTTGAACCGCCCTAAACCGACAGACAACCACCGGTTGAGTTTTGAAGCCGCCCCTAACCAATATGATACAAATAAAGGAATGGAGAAATACGCATCGTACACTAGAACATTAATAAAAATCAGACAAATCACAAACAGGCCAGGATTTCATTTTATTTGAAAAAAATCCTGGCTGAACAGGGACTCGAACCCCGGACCTGCGAGCGCTCTAACCACTGAGCTACTCGGCCTCTCAGATAAACTGAGAGTTTTAATAAGCAAGTACCATGGCAATATGATACATTTTAACCAAGAATTAATTGAAGATGTTCTTTTTCTCCAACATCTACTAGTCTCAAGTATAATGCTGCAGGCATAGCGTGACCATAGTTTTTCAAAACACCTGAAGGGTAATTGTTTCTTTAGCCAAAATATACCCTTTTCCCTATTCACACCCCTAATCGGGACTTTACACTGATACTGCTTTCACACTAGGGATTGAAAAAATACCCTATTTCTTGAAAATGGCTGTTTGATTCTCAACTAGCGGCGCACGCGCCAAATTTGGCGCTTATATGGTTACAGATTGGTGCTTTGCTCTCTCAAAATCAAAGAAATACATTAGAATTACACTGAGAAACAGATGCATGTGGCACTATAACCTACAATTTTCTCATTTATGTGGCGCGTTGTAAGGCCATATTAAAAAAACCCTTTGTCTCAAAGCTCCCGCGCGCGTTAGTATTAGCGTGCGCGTTAGTTTCCCTAAAAATCCAAAAAACGAATTTTATTTCACCTTTTGATTTTTTTTTCTCCCAAATCACGAAATACAACTTGCAATTCAAGGCAAAACGTTTGTATTTTCCTCCGTTTCCATTTATAACTTTGAAACATATTCACAATTCTGTTTCTCTTGTTTTATTTCAATATCTTTACACATCGAATTATAAAGGAGTCGTCAATATGACTTTTAAATCAGTAAAAAAATTCAAAAGAAAAAAAAAAGAAAAGGAAAAAAATCGCATTCCGCATTAGGTTTTCGAGAGCTGGAGAGCTTTGAGACAAATGTTTTTTTTAATATGGCCTAAGAACTAGTTGAGAAGCCCTGCCCTAAACAGTGTCACCTGATTCACCCTTCAATCCTAAAAATCAACCCTAATTCACCTTGTTCTTGGTCATGCTATGCATTCAGCATCATACTTGAGTCATACTTAATTGGGTCTATAATAACCAAACAATGATGCAATTAATTGAGCCAATATTTTAACACATTTATTTTTTCCATCTAGGTGTTTTATGTGGTTCTACAATTTTACAGCCCGCAACCCAAGTCACTGAGCATCTCAAGGAAACACAATGATACATCGGAGTGGACGTACTGGCAGTTTTTTGCCGACGATTGCGTGGACAAATTTGGCATGCCTAACAACGGACCTCTGAATTCACCAACTGCTGTTAACTGTCTACAGTTTAAAATGTAAGGATTAGTATAAAGACTAATGTGTAACATCAAATGGAAACTTAAAGAGTTAATGTACGAAAATCTTAAATAGATCTTCATGATGGCAAATGTTGGGTTTGAATCTACAAAATTAAGAACAATAACATTGTTCTCATATTCCAACAACCAGTCTTCCTATCCCTTCTCTATTGAAAACATTAGCCCCAGAGACTGTAAGGCTGCCACGATTTGTAAATTTTACCCATATTTGTAAATAATCACACTATATTTAAGTTACCATTTTAATCAGTAAATTTGAATAATGTGATTTTTTTCAATTCCAGGAACCCTCCTATCCCAAACTCCATTGCAAACGTCACCTTTCAGCTTTTAGCCCCAGAGCCCATAAGATTTAGATTTAAATAATATGATTTAAAAAAAAGACCATCAAAAAGAATGACATGAAGAAGTTGGAAGCATTTGAGATGCAATGCTACAGAAAAATCCTTATATCAGCTGGAAGGATAAGATCCGGAATGAAGAGGTTCTGTCAAGAATCTCCTCCTGCCACTTTCAACCAAAAAGGATCCTAGCTCGTATCACTGTCTCACAGCTGACATGGTTTGGTCACTTGTGTAGAATGAACAACATCCGCCTACCCAAACGCATTCTTATGTAAACTGTCACTGGCACAAACAGACAGGGAAGACCAAGGAAGAGATGGGAAGATGACATCATTGTTGGCACCACCTTCCACAACGCATATTTGGAAGCGCAAGATAGGAATAGATGGTCTGAATTTGTTAGAGGAGCCAACGTCCTATGGGACATGGTACATAGATAGATATGTAGATAGATAGATAATGTGATTTTCCCAATTCCAGTGACCCTCCTATTCTATACTCCAATGCAAATATTGCATTTCACCTTTTAGCCCCAGAGCCCGCAAGGCAACCAGGCTATAACAATTTCTACAATACATCTGTAAATGCAAATACCTCAATATAAATGACTTTAAAATTTTAGATTTAATTAATGTTTTTTAATGTTTTTTTTAATTTCAGCGACCCTCCAATCCCATACTCCAATGCAAACATCACATTTCAACTCTTAGCCCCGGAGCCCGTAAGGCGACCAGGCTACAACGATTTCTACAATACGCCCGAACTACTTGACTTTGTTAAAGCTACACAAATACGCATACGACTGCAGGATCATTATCACGTGACCAGCTCAAGACATCAGTATTATGGGATAGATGAGGTGACGGTCAGTGCGCGATGTGATTGCAATGGGCACGCGGAGTCATGCGATTTGGAGGCCAATCCGTACCGATGTAATTGCGTTCCTACTAGTCATACGATGGGTGATCATGTAAGTTTATCGGGCAAATTTAATGTATAAACAACATGGAGGTTTTATTTGAAAATTTGTACTAATACACTTAATATATACACTAATAATATTTTGGTGGATTGGGCCCAAAGAATTGCTAGTCTGAACATGTCATTCAATAGGGAAAAATATTACTTAGAAAAATGCTCGCTAGTCAAAAATAACAGTTCGCTTTTCTAAGGGCATACTAGTCTGAACACCCCAATCAATTTTTTTTTATAAAACAGCATGCTGGGCTGAATTTTAGAGACTAGTCTAAATTGATAAAAAGGCTCACCAGCATGCTAGTCCGAATTTAAAAAAACCCTTGATAGTCCAAATTTTGAAAGCAGCTAGCTAGTCCAATTTTTAGAAACAGTTTGCCTGTCTGAATTTTGAATAAGGTAAATGAAATATACCTAGACTTTTTTTATTTGAGCTGTTTTTAAAATATGGAGTACAAGTTGGAGAGAAAGAATTTAAACAAAATCTCATGCCTTACGTGTGGTGCAATTGGTGGCTTTGCAACCAAGTACAAGTTGTTTTCAAAATTCAGACTAGCAATCTTAAATTACAATTAGGACTGGCAAGCCTTAATTATAATTGAGACTAGAGAGCTGTCGGACTAGCACGCCTCCAGACCAGTGAGCCGTTGGACTAGTGAGCTGTCCTTGAATAGTGCTATCACATAGCTATATTAATTGCTTTATTTTATTTCATTTTCCATTAAAATAAATGACACAGAAAATACAACTGAAATATAACAGGTTATGGAGGAAAGGACTGGAAGGCCAATGTGAATATTCCATCCCTAGACAAGTCCATCCTTTAAATAAGGCCAAAAAAAAAAAAGTTGTTGACTTGCCCTTTGCGACCGACCCAAAATTTGCAAAATTTAGGGTTGCTTTTTTATTTTTTTTAAATTTTTTGGTGAACTTTTGCCTATTTCAACAGCGAAATTTCGTAGGAATAGCATGATATTTGGGTTGAGTTTACAACAATATTAACAAAATGTTATATCTTTGCAGGAAACAAACATAAATCTTGAATAAATTAAGCACGCAACATTTATATAAACTATTTTATACAGTATTTCTTGGTCCATTTTTGGAAAAAAAAAAAGGAAAAAAAAAAGATCCGACCGACCGACCCACATTTTCACCACTAAAGGGCAACTCAACAACTTTCTTTTTTGGCCTAACTTGGGAGTCCAAATGAAATTAAGAACTTTATACAGGAAATGAAAAGAAACAGAAAGTTCTGACAAAATTATCTAAATCCGGTTAACAATCTCCAAACATTTTATTGGTGCTTCTATTTTGCTAAATTTTCATTGATAATTTTACATGGGATTTTGCCCTTTCAAAAATGAATCTAAACTTTCAAATAATCATTTGTACAGGAACAATTTATTTTATTGATTCATTGATACCATATGGGGTAATATAATGATACAAATACATGTATATGCTGAAAACAGACAATTTTCTAAGATATATTAACTAGAAATACTTTTCTTATATGTGACCTGTCATATCGAAAAGTACCTTTAGGTCGGCATAGTACATTGCGTGATACAGGCCATTGTAGCAGACCATAGTTAAAAATCACTTCCAAGGTCAAAATTCTAATTTTATCAGAAACGTTATCTTTTAAGATATTTTAAAGAGAGCTGTATTCTATCCTATTAATCATGTTTCAACATCCAAAACATAAGAAAAATGTGTTGAAACCAAGATAAAAATATCCTCTCTCCATTCAAGTTTTACTAAGTACAAAAACTCGATTTATTCAGAACTATAGTTTTCAGAATCAGTAAAATGTCTTTACCAATTTGAGTGTAACTTTGCAACCGAACTTCCAATAACCAAAGGTAAGCAAGTCAAATAAGCAAGGTGTCATTTTAAAGCTTAAAATCTAAGCTTTCAGATGAAACCAAAAAGTTTATCTTGATTTTGAGACCCTTAAGGTACTTTTTGATATGATGAGTCGCATATACAACACTCATTTTATTCTTGTTCATTTCTGTTTATTCAGTGTGACCAGTGTACTGCACTCTACAATGACAAACCATTTCGCTCAGGAGACCAGACTTTTGCGTATAATTGCAAGCCGTGCAATTGCAATAACCATGCTGAGAGTTGCGTGTATGATGTCACTGTGGACCCATACCCCAATGACCACTCAAGGTAATAAAATGTAGAGCATAATGAGGACAGTCCCCGATAGGCTAGTCCCCGATTCCTGAAAGTTAGAAAGGATCGCTGACAACATGTATATATTTGAACCATGCAATTGTAATAACCATGTTGAGAGCCGTGTGTATGATGTCACTGTGGACCCACACCCCAATGACCACTCAAGGTAATAAAACAGATAACATAATGAGGACAGTCCTCGTTTCGCTCAGGAGACCAGATTTTTGTGTATAATGTAAGCCGTGCAAAAGTAATAACCATTCTAAGAGTTGTGTGTATGATGTCACTGTGGACCCACACCCCAATGACCACTCAAGGTAATAAGATAGATAACATAATGAGGACAGCCCTCGTTTCGCTCAGGAGACCAGATTTTTGTGTATAATGTAAGCCGTGCAAAATTAATAACCATGCAAAGAGTTGTGTGTATGATGTCACTGTGGACCCATACCCCAATGACCACTCAAGGTAATAAAACAGAAAACATAATGAGGACAGTCCCCGATTCCTGAAAGATAGAAAGGATTGTGGACAACATAATAATATGTTT
>JXSR01S008105.1:49427-60615 GCA_000969725.1 Ophiothrix spiculata
GAATGCTTGGTTTTCTGCCGCAGCTACAAGCTTCAACTACAACACTCTGGAACCATCTTTAAAATCACAAATCTATGATAAGAACAGATCTTGAAATTAACTAAATCCTGGTCACATTGTATGTAAAATAATCATGCGGATTTTCCCAGCAAAACACATAAACGTACTTTAATCAGAGCAAGTCGCAATGCACGCTCCATGAAACGCAGACACGGTTTGCACGTGAAACAAAATGCACACGCTGTATATGCGTCAGGTGAAGATTCACGCGATCTGCCTGGATATCGGGTCAAATTCCGAATATATCCAGAGGTACAATAACTCTGCTCCATGAGCGACACATGATGGTGGAGAAAACCTGTTCCCCCCTATAACTTCCTTGGACACACCAGACTAACCTAATGGCATTATTCAGGAGTACAAACTGTACAGAAAATGTACTCATCAAGTTAAAGCCCCCCAGCACATTGTAAATAAAACCATTTTGATTTATATTTGCAGCCCCATCCCAACAGCCAGCGCCAATTTTCCAAGTGATCAGCCCATATGCCCTGCTGATTTCATGGGATACACCAGACCAACCCAATGGTATCATACAGGAGTACAAGCTATACAGAGACAATGTGCTGATCTTCAGTGGGATAACTAATGGCAATCCTTTAAGTAAGTTAGAGAATATTGTAACAGTAGAATTTTAAATTGACTTTAAATTTTTTTTATTAATAAATAATTTCATGTGCGAGTGAAATGAGACTAAATCAATGCACGCGTGATCAATTTTTGATGCATCCAATTCACGGGGTCTGTAAGGGCTGAGTGCATTGGACAGCAATCAAAATTTACCGCAAGTGCATTTATCTTGTCTCATTTTACAAGAATAATGGAATGCAAATTTATTAATCTAATTCATACAAGACAGAAAAATAATACTGTGTCTTTTGTGAAAAGAAATAAGGCCTTTAATATGACCTTCAAAGTCCAAAACTTTTCTAAACTAAATAAATCATCACCCTACAAAAACAATGAAATATTCATACGCACTAAATGCCTGCCACCCGAACCTGAGCACAACAAGCATAGTGCATTGTGGAGTTTCACTGCACTCCGCATACTTTATATTCTTGCGTTCTGATTGGCTAGATGACAAGCAGAGTGTATGAATTCATGTCAGTTCATTCAGAGTCTTTAGGGTATGTCCATAATTCAATTCTGGAAGAGTGTGAATGGTTTATGTTAAAGATATTATCCATTATCCACTTAGGTAAGAAAACTTGTGAAAACTTATTTGAATCAAAGAAAGACCTTAATAGAATCAAAACAAACAAACAAAATCATATCACTTGCTCTAAAAAGACAATTTTCATCCAAATTTATTTCTTGGGTTTCTGTACGCAGTATTTCTAAAGTTTGAGATTCCAAATGTACGCCTGTTGATTAAGAGTGAATATTATTCTTTAGGAAGATTAAATATACTTAACAACATGATTTTTTCACTAAAATACATTATTAGTAAAAAAGAAGTTTAAATTTTAAGAATTTAGTAATTTATTTGTAGAAACACTATCACTGGAGTTTTCATTCCCCAGAGATTTAAAAATTCAAAGAACAAATAATTGTTTGTTTTACTATAAATGTTCAAGTTCAACAATAATGGTTTTGGATATTAGTTATTAAGGCTTGGCGTCCAAAGACATTCGCTCGCCAGAGTGATATTTGCTCACCCTACCAAGAAAACTTCGCTCAAACGGGAAGCGACATTCACTTAACAAATTTCACGACATTCGCTACACTTCAGATTGAATTAGAGCGAAGATCGCTCCGAATGTTCTTGTGTTTATTTATTCAATAATCATACCACCACAATATGCGCGAGTGACATTCGCTTTCATTGATTGAAACGATGTTCATGCAATGAGAGGCGACATTCACTCTCCGTTTTAGCAAATAAGTCAGAGCGAATGTCACTCGGCCGAGCGAATGTCTTTGGACACCAAGCCTAATTGGAAGTACTTTCTAAAAATGCAATACAATCAGCAGGTGTTGAGGAAAGTCAAGTTAAACTTCACTTTGGTGATCGTGGCTAATGTCTTTTAGCTAAAAATAAAACCAACTGTTGTTTGTCTCACGTTTCCTGCACATTTTGCCTTAAATGTGTGTCTTTGATTGTCAAAATGCTAAACATGAATTTTAGATTTAGATTTATTTATTTCAGATTTTTGTTAAAGATAAAAATTTGAGGAAATTGGTCCTCTTTTGCTTTTGAAAGTCAAGATTATATTCTGTAAGGAGGCTAGAATATACAATCAAGATATATCTGTGTGAAGAAATATGCATAAGTGCTAAAGAAGATAAAAAATAAACAACCGCATTCTACATTGGATTGTGAAAATGACAAGGGTAGTGAGATAAACAATTATTTTTTTTTAAATCTTAAGCTCAATTTGTTAAGTGCCCGTGTACAGTGCAGAATGTTTGCATCCTAACAGTGTCAAAATTAACTACTGAAAATTCTTGTGGATAGGAAATTAGCTGCAAAAAGTACCTTTTTTCACAAAAATAAGGCTTGATGATACAGTCTATCAAGGTTTTCAGGGAGTAATGCTAGCCGAAATAGTGTTATATTTAAACAGATGTTACATTTAAAAGTGAGAAAAAACATGATTTATTTTGAATAATCACACACAAAATCAAACAAGTTTCAGAGATTCTATCGTAGTGAACATGTAAGAATATTAAAATCAAAATCCTATATTTACAGGCACACAGCAATATGAGGACTCAGGGCTGACACCCTACACAGATTATACCTATTATGTTGAAGCAACCAACGAAGCAGGCAGTGTTGCCAGTCCAATTCTCAATGCCAGAACACCAGATGCCATACCTTCCGAATTCAACGTGTTGACCATCCGAAATGTTGGATCAAAAACGGCAGATTTTTCATGGTTTACACCAGCAGGTAAGTTATTTTTTTAAGAGTTAAATTTTTGGCTGCATTCGGAAGTAAGTTTAATCAAGGGATACAAGGGTTAATTCCCCTGCCCACTTTTCCCAAAACTGGAAATTTTAATGTCGCATTAATGTTTATATTTTTCTCATCATAATCCCTGCAAATTTTACACTCTTTGAATTATGAGAAAATTATTTAGTTTACCAAAATAAATCACCCGTAGTATTCTATAGGTCATTTTAAGACGTGTTAATGTGTTTATAACATCAATACTATTTGTTTAATCAAAGGACATACTTCAAGTTGCAATATGTAGGTAAAGGTCTCTCATTCAAAAAATGAAAGAATATATTTGAGTGACCAAATCAGGTCAGCTAACTTTAAGAATCTTTATCCAAGGTGGTAATGGAAGGGACCACTTTATTAAACAAGGAAGCCCCGGAAACTTGATATTTATGACAAGGGATCTTAGACAATTCTTCATTCCCAATCTTCAGTTTTAAAGATTAGGGTGTAGATGTATGTAAATATCAAACTTATTTTAGTGTCCCTCTCACATTGGCACTGGCTGTGTATACTGTAAAACATGTTAATTTTGCGAAAAGGGAAAAGAATTTGCAAAATTAAATCCTCTCAAAAATATTGTCCAAGTTCTTGTTTTGTTTATTAAGAAATGGCATGCGAGCTCTTGAACAGTATGTATCAATTGACCCTCATCCCTATCTTTGTAAATTGAATGATCCAAGTCCAAAAAATACCCGGATGGCAATCGATGTGCAGTGTCTATTGATTTTGTTTGTTCATAAAATGTTTGATTTTTTCTGCGATATAGCTGCTTACTTTAGTTTTTAAACATGGATGCATTTTCAAGGTATTTTAGTAATATTTTTACAGGAACATAAAAAACTGGAAGATAATATTTGGCCTTCCGAATTCGGAATTTTGCATACAAAATTTAAAATTTGAGAAATTTAATACTCACTTATTGGTAGTTCGCAAAAAAAGTCACAGTGAAATTAATGTGTTTTACAGTATTCTTATGCCAATGTGAATAAGCTATTTTAAACAATTTCAAGCCAATTCATTATCAGAAAATAGATAGATAGTACATGTACCATTAATCAAATCAAGCTTTATTTACATAAAAGAGCTCTCATCTTCCATTTTCAACTGAATAGGATCAATTGAGACATGCGCATATGTCACATGCTGACGAGTTGCGGAAACACAAGCAAGGGACTATATACATCCAAGGGAGTATAGGAGTGGCCCCCCTGACAAATTTGTTCACCCAAATTAATTAAGCCTTCGTGAAAAGTCTTTAAATGAAAGTATTATAAACAGAACTAATTATTTATATGCTTTTAAATTTTCCACAGATATCAATGCTCCGGTCACCCAATACATTTTAACCTCCATTACCCCAAGTAAACCTACTCCCCCAACCCAACACTATGCTGGATCAAATCTAGCATACAGAGCGACAGACTTGATACCGTTCACTAACTACACCTTTCGGTTGACCGTGTGTACCACCGATGGATGCGGGCAGGGAAAGGCTGAGTTGGCGTATACTGAATCAGCACCACCAGAGGGAGTAATACCCCCTAATGCAACAGCATTGAGCCCTACGGCCATGCATGTCAAGTGGGGCCACCCTTTACAAGCCAATGGTAAGTTTTCCACCAAATTTCAGATTTAAAAATGCGATATCAAACTTTACCGTCATTTTGAACAAATACTGAGATAAATTTTAGCGTAATTGGGTTTGGTTACTGTAACAACCGAACCGAATTTTAATAGCCATACATTTGCAAATAACGGATATCACAACTTAAAGGCTGCAAATTTCAAGTTTGTATTTGAGAAACCGTAGCCTACAGACCACTCTGCATTGTCTTCATGGTAGCAACAGTGGTGAATCTGGAGGCTTGACCTTCCAGCCCTCTCTCCATAATTTTGTTGTTTGTTTGGCCGTGTCAAAATTTTGATTATTTGTTTTTTCTTGGTTTTTGTATGCATTATATTGTATGTATTTATGGAAAATAGAATAATCTATGGACTATGAACTATCTATGTAGTCACTGTCCTTATAGCCACCTGCTAAGTTAGCCAAGTTCAGTAAAAGCCAATAGATGGCGCCCTTCATTTCAAAAACTGTTGACCCACTTGTGACATCACAAGTGACCACTGCTCATTTTCCCATAGAAAACAATTAATGCAAAATGTTATACCATTTTAGCTTAAATGAGCGTCACTTTTGTGATTTCTTGTTGAATAGATGTTGTTTATTGGTCATTTCCAAACACAACCCTGTATTCATTTAGTAACATGATTAAAAAGGGATAAATATTGAAATAAAACATTTTCGCCATAGACTTACACACTTAAGAAGTCTACTGAATTCTGCAGACTTACCATTGTAAAATATGGCCCTGATCATACGGTTTTTGGCAATTTTGCAAAATCTTCTTTTTGCTGTAACTTTAAAAGTACTCAACCTAGAAAATTGGTTGAACCCCCCATTTTGTTGCAAATTTTGTCACCGTTAATTTAAATCCACTTTTAAGAAAATATTTCAATTTTGAATTTCTAAATCTTATAACGTACCTAGCTAAGTAACAAAAAAAAAAAAGCCTCAAAGACCCCAACTGCTCACTCTCTTAAAAAGTGACCAACTTAATTTAATTATTCAAATTTGCAAATGCTCCCCCAGGGATTATCACTCATTATGAATTATTCATAAGAGGCCTACCAGGACCTGATGGCATCAGAGACCTTCCAGAAACCAGGATCTTCTACCCAGCTGGTTGGTACAACCCTCGTCCAACAACATCACCCCTAGAAGACCCAGTAGCACCTCCCGCAACTAATTTTACGGTTGAAGGTTTGGATCCATTTACACGGTATGAGTTCAGGGTGACGGCAATGAATTCTGCAGGGACGACGGCGAGTTCATGGATAGTTGGAATGACTATGGAGGACTGTAAGTTGATGGTTTTAAGGGGGAAAGCACATTACTCAATTTTACGTTTTTGCAAGTTTATTTTGTACCATAACTTTTTAACAAAGTACTTAAGGTTAATAAAAGTATACATTCCCAGAGAGGAATTTTCACAAGGAACATACTTGATGGTGATGTTGATTGATTTTTGACCAAAAATCACATTTTTGAGAAAATCACAAAAAAACACATTTTTTGCCCATTTGGGCTTCCAACCAAGCTAAAAAGAGCAATTTAAATAAAAATTATGCAACATCTGAGTGGGTGATTTAAATTAAAATTCCCATTCTGAAGTCATTTTTTAAAAATGTGTTATTTTTAGCTTAGTTGGAAGCCCATAGCCAAAAAATTTGTGATTTTCTCAAAAAATGTGATTTTTGGTCAAAATTCAACATCACCTGTCACCATCATGTTGTGAAAATTCCTGTCTGTAAATGTATACTTTTATTAACTTCAAGCTTTTTATTAAAAAGTTATGGTACAAAATAAACTTGTGCTTTCCCGCTTAAAGTGGTTTCAAAGTATAATGCGTTGCATTATTCCGTACTGTTATGGTTTTGATTAGGCAATCGCTAAATACCGTATTGGACCTGTCAATAATCGATATTTGCCAAACTCAATAAAAGCTATGATTTGAAAAATATAACATTTTACTGTAATGTTGCTTTACTAGAAAGTACCAGTCTCCAATGGGTCTACTCCATTGACAACGAATGCTAATAATCGATCAGTGTTTCAATCTGGTAATGAGTCAAAAATGCTGGTAGGCTTAATTATCATAGATTTTCTCCAAACTTGTTAGCTATTCACTCATACTTTTGATCAGTACCAAGGACATATTATAGGTATCAAACAGTTTTAAACTTTACCCAGAAAGGATTAAGCTATATCAATGAAATTTTGTTACAATAGTCACTGGTCTTTATGTACATTATGATGCAAAAATTGTCTCATAAGTTGTTTTACTTTCTTGGCGATTGACGTCATCTACCTACCCTCATATTATATATGCTACATTGAGGAAATTGAGACATGCGGGGTAATTAAGTCCATGCATTTGAAGGATTACAGGGCCCAGTAAATCCTAATGACACAACCAAAGTTTAGTTGTTTGATACCACAGTAAACGTTGGTTTCCTATTTCCATTGATACCAAAATCATAGAAATAGGTCAAGTAATGATGTTACAATAACGTAATAAAACATGGCCAACTTGAAAGTGTTGATTTATATTTAAATATAAAAACAGATTTTTTTCAATAGCGAGGATTCCTGCAATAGCGCTCTGTGGACAGTCAGTTAAAAGTGGGAGAAATGTGTTACTTTGCACATTGACTATTTGCAAAGAAATTCGTTCCTGGCGCCATTTCTTCTGGGTAAAGTTTCAAATTTTATGATACCCCCTCATATTGTCCTAAAGAGACATTCGCTCAATTCTAAGTAAAATTGCAACAGCAAATGACAAGCAACCCGGACGACTGTTGATCGTCGGATTAATCTGATGAAAAAAAGAGAGAGAAAGACCAGCGCGTATTCATTTTAACATAGCAATACGCGCAAATTTCTGAGACAAACCTTTGCCATTTTATGATGCCAGCTTGCCCTATATGGCCAAATAAAGCATTTATATACAATGTGACCACATACATGAACCTCTTTAGTTGTATTCAGTGTTGAAATCTTTGCTTAGTTTTGGAAGATTACTTTTATTCGTACTCTGGCAACTAAATGGTAATTTGACTGAGAATGCGGCTATCGAGCCAGTCAAGCGCTGTTCCTTGCTTACGCCCAATTTAGCGGCAAACGGTAAGATACGTATTGCGTTGTAGTCGAGTAATAGTAGCGCGATGTTGAACGCAGAGGTGGGTCACTACGCACTCGCGCAGCGTCGGTCCAGACATGGCACCCGCGTGGCGCAATCCCCTAACTTAGCCGGATTTTTAGGGTGCAAATAGACAAGTTTCCTATCTCGCCTTTATTAAAGGGCCTACGAAATAGGACAATAATCTTGATACAAGTCTCTGTGGGACATTCCATTGCAAAAAACAAAGCCCGAAAACAGAACACACAACAAATCGGGCCATTAGTAGTGATATCGATTTATCAAACTGATCAGTAAGTATATCATGAATATATTCAAACCAGTCACCTTGAATTTTTTATTCATTCTATTCACTGATACTCTGATAGTCCAATACTCTGAACAATTGTCGCGTATGACGTAAAAAGTGGTGCATGACGTAGAAAGTGGTGAATAATTTTGAACGTGTTTTTGTCCCTCCTGCTAGACTTGTCACAAGTTGCATCATTAGTATTTTTATTTCATAAAACAAAGCCCCATATAATAATGAATTATATTGTTTTTTATTCAATGACCACTAAGCTTTATTTTAAAGCAAACTTAAAATTCTATTTCATGGGACCTTTAATCTATGCTTTTATTTATTTCAGTTCCAGTATCACTTCCAGCTCCATTAGTAACAGGCATATCTAGTTCATCACTGAATGTTAGCTGGAATCAGCCACCGGACAACGAGATCAGAGGCTTTGTGGTGTCGTATCAATTATTTCAAATCACAAAATCTAACGATCCGTTTGCACCACCGGAAATGGAAACGGTAAGGCATATATCTGAGAATATAATCATATTGGAAGAAAGATTGAAATCTAACCAAATTTAGCGGTGGCTTACTATACAGGGGAGATGCAAGACTCGCCGCCATTTTTATTCTGGCATGGAGACAATATTGGGGATACTTTTTTGCCGATGATGCATCGCATCTTGTCATGTTTCGCAAAAATTGAAAACACACACACATACGATTTGCCAGCAGGTTGATGTATTATTCGTATTAAAGGAGCATGGTCAGATTGCCTCAACTTTTTTTCAAACTTTTTGAGATTTTGGTACCAAAATGTTTCTCATATTTTTCTTATAACCCATGTGACATTTCACGGCTGAGTTATGTTCCGTTTTGGAGACATATGTGAAAATATGTCTAATTATGGTAACCATAATTAATATTACACAGTAACATATAGGTGGCTCTGAAATACAAAACTTAACATAAAATCCAAATGATTTGACCGTTTCAGGTGAAATTTTAAACTTTGATCTCTTAAGTGGTCTTCTTTCATATCACATGGACAAGTAAATTTTGAAAAATTGGATCAGGCTCCTTTAAGTATTATTATTGTCTCCCTGGTTGTCTCTACCAGTACAGGGTTGTATTTCACAAAGAATTGCGAACGTTCGTAAGTATCGCAAACCGTTCATAAATACTGGATTCATTGTAAAGTTACGAACAATCGTAAGTTTATTTCACGAAAGAGTTACGATTAAATGCATTCGTAAATATCTTTGTAAGTCTACGATCAACTTTTAGTTATCGTAAGAATTGTAAATATGATCGTAAATTTGAAATTCATTATAATTATGGTTTATTTTGCGACAAAATGAATTAAATAGTAAGTATAGGAAAGTGGCTACCCATATACTTTGCAAAAATAACGCGAGAAGTCTTTAAGGTTCGTGCAGTGCTTTTCATATGATAAAGTAAGTTACGCACGTTTTGCAAACCTACGAACGTTCTTATATACCCAGCACAGTTTACAGTCATTATGTATTATGATTGTTCCTATCTTCGTTGGTAGCTCCGATTACTTTCATAACCTTTTATGAAATGGATCTTAAGATCATTCGTAGCCATGACCGTTTTTACACGAATTACGAATAGAACTTGCGATCACCTTCGTGAAATACACCCCTGGTCTCTATGTGCAACCAAATCTGGCACTCGGAATCGATATTGGCAAACACGGAGTGGAACTGAATACCCCTAGTTTGAGCTCCATGTCTGAAGACGTCATTACATGGGTCGGTATGCAAAGTTTGGTATCTTTCCTGCAAATCTTTGAGCCAGACTCAATTATATTATTAAGGGTGTGAGAGTTTGTTACACTCAAACAAGTCTTGATGTTCTTTCCAGGTACTGTTCACAAAGCGATACCTTTTTCTGACACCTGGTTGAGGGGGGTGGGGAAACAAGGCAGATGGACAATCTCCCTTAAGAAATCAACACTTGGGTATTACTTACTACTTTTAAAGTTTGATGGGTAAAAAGTAGGCTAAGCCTTTACAACCCCATATCCTGATTCATTCCAATAATCATCAAGCTGCTGCTTGAATTGGTTTGTGGTCTTAACTTCTACAACTCTTGCTGGTAAATTGTTCCAAGCAGTTATCACTCTCACAGAGAAGAAGTTGCTCCTTATGTTTAATCCTTTGTAAAGTGTAGGCTTGTACAGTTTAAAAGAGTGTCCTCTGTTTCTATATTTCCATGGATTTGATTTAAAGAGCTTGTCTTTGTGGATTCCTTCCAACCCATTTAGGATCTTAAAAGTCTCAATAAGATCACCTCTCATTCTTCTTTGTTCTAAGTTGTACAGATTTGTCTCTTTTAGTCGTTGGTGGTAGCTAAGATGCTTGATGCTTGGAATCAGTTTAGTAGCTCTTCTCTGTACCTTTTCCAAAACGGCGATATCCTTCTTCAAATGAGGATTCCATGCTTGGACAGCGTACTCTAAAGAGGACGAATGTATGTTTTGTGTAACATGATGAAGCATTTCTTGTCATAGTGCTTGAATGTTCGTTTGATAACTCTCAGTCTGTTCATAGCCTTGTTAGCTGCACTTGCACACTGTCTGCTTGATTTCCCATTTTCTGATATAATCACACCAAGATCTTTTTCTTCACTGTCGTGTGGAATGGCGTCGCCTCCCAAGTTGTAACTTGTTCCCTCGTTGGTTCTTCCCATGTGCATTCGCTTACATTTACTAGCGTTGAACTTGAGGAGCCACTTCATTGACCATTCTTGCAGGGAGTCTAAGTCTTGTTGCATGGCAAGGTGATCTTCATCACTATGAATTTTTCTGAAGAGTTTGGTGTCATCGGCAAACATCATTATGTTAGACTGAACATTGCATGGTAAATCATTGATGTAGATGACAAATAATATTGGCCCCAATACAGAACCTTGGGGGACACCACTAACAACATTCGACCAGTCAGATTCTGTGTCTCCTACTATCACTTGCTGCTTTCTGCCGATGAGGAAATCTCGTACCCAAGCACTGATCTTTCCTTTAATACCATATGCTTCCATCTTGGCAACTAGCCTCCGGTGTGGGACAGAATCGAAAGCTTTGCTGTAATCAAGGTAGATCATATCCAC
>JXSR01S008107.1:23986-42143 GCA_000969725.1 Ophiothrix spiculata
TCAATCGAAAACTCTTTGCTGCGAGGGCGACATAATGAAATATACATAGGCAATCTATGGTATTGCGCGTAGGCGTGAACCGTTACGTAAACGTGAGTTAAAAATGCTCACGTTTTTGTACCCCGTCCCGTGTAACGTGATAATTGCAATCTCTCTAGTATCTTGAGGTGTAACGTATGCGGCAAAGTATTTGGACACGTTGGTACTTTAAACAGACATCAAAAGATTCATCAAGATGTTCGAGAAAAATCCAATGTCCGTCTTGCGGAAAATCATTCACTCGCGCGTATGATTTATCGCGCCATGTTAGAAATGTTCATGAAGACCGTGGTCAAAACAAGTTTGAGTGTTCAGTCTGTGGTAAATTGTTCAACCGACATGATAATTTAAAACGACACGTTGAGACCCATGAAAGGAAACGACACGCTCCATTACCTCCCAATAAAAGCAAACGACGTCGTACAAAGGAAAAGGCAGATGGTTTATCACAACAAGATAAGTCACAGCAAGACGCGGTACAGCAGCCACTAGAAACAGCTAGGCAACATAATCCAGTTGAGGAACATGAAAGTAATACTAGTAGGGGTGGTGTTGATAATGTCCATAGGCCTACAGAGCTCGATGATTCAGAACTCGTCATGTTAGAACATGATGATGATTACCAAGAAGACAGAGATATCTTGATCGAAGATTCTGAAGACTTGCCAGAAGTGGGAGATGATGTGGAGGAGAAGGATGACGACGATAAGGAGGATGACAATAACCACGATGACGTGGATCAGAATCATAATGATTAAGATGATGATGATGATGACAATGTTGATGAAGAAGAGGGGGCAGAGGAAGATCAGAATGACTCAGATGAGGATGATTCCCAGTACGAGAGAGTATATCGACAAAATTGGGGAGCGATTCGTAACCATCACAGGCGGGGTAACAGGATACAGGACGTGTATAATTTCCGTGTCGGTAGTATAGTACCAATGCGTGACGGTACACAGTACGGTGGTGGCATGAGTATCGTTGAACGCCGGATTCGAGCCATCTTTAACCAGCAAACATGTCGCTTTAAAATCAACATGAGTTATGGTTTTATCCTGAGGAATATTGAGACGAGTGAATTGCACTATTTTCACTCTAGCAGTAATAATCATCGATACTTTCATTCCCCATACCTCATCGCCAATGAAGCCGATATCCGACGATTCATCAACGACGCAAAAGAGGTCGACATGCAAGAATACGCAAGGCGACATCGATCAAATACAAAATGGGTCGTTCATACTGTCACCAATGTAACCTTCTTTGTGACTAAGTTATCGTTTCTTATTGGAAATGGGGAAGATATTCTACCGTGCTTCATCAGAGATAACAAAGCTATTCATTCGCTGGTCAAGAACCGGAATACCGGGGAAGTCTATGATGACAACTTGTGCATCTTTCGAGCCCTAGCCCTCCAAAGAGGTTGTATGACTAAGAACCTGGAGCGAGATACACAACTACGAGGGTCATTCAAAAAGTTCTACCTGTTGTATCATTACTTTTCTTCTGTTAAAGATAGCTACTTGAAAATTGGCACAAATATAGCTCAGAATATTGTCTACATATAGTAAAAATATCTTATTAATGCCTTTTCTAGATTTGTGCAGGTGTCCTGAAAACCACGGTAAGAGTTGGTACACCGGAAACGGTCAAAATATGTGCAACATTTTTAAAACTGGCTCAGGTACAGTGAATTAAAAAAGTCATAATATAGCCATGTAGTATTGCTATACAATAAAAATTATATAAAACATAAGAATGGACATACAATTGTACGGGATGATTAAAAAAACTGACCCAAACTTAAAATAATGGACACCAACAAGCACAACAATAAAAAGAACAAATAGCCCATGCAGAAAAATTATCAAAATCACTAAAGGTACAGTTTAGGAAGAAACTGACTTTAACAAAACAAGATGTAAAATAGTGACATTATGAAGCTTTAGGTTTGAAGAAATTTTCATAGTACATCATAAAGGAAACTAAATTTAATTTTTTGACCGAAAATTGTGGTGTATCACCTTTAAATGTTGTTTTTGACATAAAAACGCACTTGGAAAAGTCAGGCCATAGAGAAGCATGCTATGCTAATATTCGTAACCTAAGAGGATACCAGGCACCCTTTCAAATATTGGGATTCTGGGTAATTTCTATCAGTAACAAGTTTACTTTATTAGTGGCATATGACTTGTTGGACTATTAGGTTCACTTTCATTCCAATTTTGTTCAGTAACTTCCATGATTTTTGGGTATACAGATGGTTATTCATACATTAGCTGCACATGTAATTTCAGGTGCAATTCATATGATATTTCACCGTTTCCGGTGTACCAAATGTTACAGTGGTTTTCAGATCACCTGCAAAAATCTAGAAAAATTATTGATATGATTTTAAGACCACATGTAGACGACATTCTGAGCTATATTTGTGCTAATTTGTAAGTAGCTACTTTTTACAGAACAAAAGTTATGATGCAACAGGTAGAACTTTTTGAATGACCCTCGTATATTTTGAAAGATATTGTCAAGCAACAAAACAACGTCAAGATTCATTCAAGGGAGTATACCTCGAGGACCTTCATATCCTGGAAAAACTATTTGAAGTCAATATTCAAGTATTTTCCCTCTTTGAAAATTCAAAGGATGACATGGATATTGAAGATGAGTATGCCGACACTAATGATGATGATGATGATGATGATGCTGATATTGATGAAGATGATGGTATTGATGATGATGAAGACAACGGTGATGAACGCAATGTCACAATCAGTGCCGAGATGGTCAGAAGATCACACACCAGATTCGACGATACAATGAATTTGAATTTGTTTGGACGGCATTTTTCATTCATCATCGATTTGGACTTATATTCCAAGGCATATCGGTACTGCAAGTGCAGCAAACATTTCACCTAAACCTATCGACTCAAACGACATGAACTTACTTGTGATGCCAATGTCAAGCATGTGTTTCCAGGCGGAATGTATCATACTCCACCCACAATATTCGACCGGTTGGCGGAAGAAGGTATTGTAGTGCCCGAGGAACATCATATATTTCCATATCGGGCTTGCTTTGATTTTGAAAGCTACATGTTGAAGACTACTACACCGGCAAATAGTAAGTTCAAAGTCGAGGCCCATCACATTCCACTAAGTGTCAGCGTGGCAAGTAACATCGAAGGGTACGAAGAGCCTAAACATTTCGTGACAGAAGGCGATACCCAACAGTTGGTTGACCAGTTGGTGGAGTACCTTCAGGAAATAAGTCGTGCGAGTTGTGAGAAATTATCTGACATCTTCCAACCCACCTTTGAAGCTCTGGATGACTCGATGGCTGAAGCAAAGACTTTGACAGATGAGCTGGGTCCAAAGAGAGTGAAAGGTCGTATTGCGCAATTAGAAAGACTGAAACACCGTCTAGAGCAACACGAAGGTATTCTTCCCGTGCTTGGATTTAATTCCCAGCGATACGACATCAATCTCATCAGACAATATTTGTACCCAGCGCTACTGAAATCTGAAGCTTTGGAATTTATCATCAAGAGCGGTAGTGCCTACAAATGTATCCAGACTGAAAACTTAAAATTCCTGGATATTACGAATTACCTGGCACCAGGCTACAGTTACCGACATTTCCTGAAGGCTTACCAAGCTGATGTTGGGAAAGGCTTTTTCCCGTATGAATGGGTGACGGATCTTACCAAGTTGGATTATCCTGAACTACCACCTCACGAAGCTTTTTTCAGCCAGCTCAACAACACCAACATCACTGATGAAGAGTACCAGTACTGTCAAAAGATCTGGGAAGAGAATGGAATGTACACCATGCGTGAGTTTTTGGCATGGTACAACAATCTTGATGTTCAACCTTTTCTTACAGCCGTCCAGAACATGATGAATTTTTACCAATCGCTTGGCGTTGACATCTTTAAGGAAGCCATATCTGTTCCTGGTGTGACACTGAAGTATCTTTTCAGCACTCTTGACAACGATACCTCCTTCTCCTTATTCAATGAAGAGGACAAAGAAGTATATTACAAGATGCGGCAAAATATCGTTGGTGGACCATCTCTGGTATTCCATCGGTACCATGAAAAAGGCCGGACTTTCATCAGCAACGGTCCTAAACCATGTCATCAAGTTGTTGGATTTGACGCCAATGCCCTTATTTATGGGCATTAATGCAACCCATGCCTACAGGAACATACATTCGACGCTTGGCCACACATGAATTTAAGCCCATGCGACAACATTTCTATGGCGAAACAGCGGTGCAATGGCTCGAATGGATCGCTCGAACCAACAACATTCACATCCAGCATATGTTCAACGGGAAAGAATATCGCATTGGACATCGCCGCATCCCCGTCGATGGATATTGTGCAGTAACCAACACAGTTTATCAATATCACGGGTGCTACTTTCACGGTCACCAATGTCATCTGAATCGCCGGGATTCAACCCCACAAAGAAGTGCTCGATGGCAGATCTTCGGAAGGATACAGCTGCGACATCAGCTTATATCCGTGCTGAAAGGTATACGTTAGTGGAAATCTATGAATGTGAATGGCGAGATGAAATTCGTTCCAATCCAACCATCAAAGCTTTTGTCGATTCAAAACGGCCATCGGGACCTCACAGCATGACAGAAGAGGACATCCTTCAACATGTTCGTGACGGTAAGCTGTTTGGTCTCATCGAATGTGATCTTCACGTACCCGACTATCTGCACGACCATTTTTCCGAGATGCCGCCCATATTTAAGAACATCGATGTGGGGGTAGATGATATCGGCGACCATATGAAGACATACTGCCAAGAGAAGAACATTCTGAAGCAGCCCAGAAGAACGCTCATTGGCAGTATGAAAGGTGACAAGATCACCATCACCACACCGCTTCTTCGTTGATACTTGGAACATGGGCTTAAAGTCACCCGCATTCATGAGGTAGTCGAATACACACCGGAGACTTGTTTTGCTGACTTTGGTAACCGTGTTGTTGACGCTCGAAGACAAGGTGACCAGCATCCTGATCAAGCACTTGTTGCTGAAACGATGAAACTCATCGGGAACTCGGCGTACGGCAAAACCAGTACCAACAAGGAAAAATTCAGGAAGGTAGTCGATCAACATGTCAACTCTCAATTCTTTAGCAAGTTAGACATACTAGGGAACGACTATTGCGCGAAGTTGAAAAGGCACAAAGCAAAATTCTTCTCGATCTAGCCATCCATATTGTTTTTTTCGTATATGCCTATGCCAAGATCAGGATGTTGGATTGTATCGACAAATTCCTATCACGTGATGACTATCAATATGTTTGCATGGATACGGATAGCGCCCACATCGCCTTGAGTGACACCTTCGAGAATCTGGTTAGGAACAACGAAACCTTTCATCAAGAAAAACATCTATGGTTTCCCAGAAATGACACCAGAGAAAATGCCGCCTACGACAAACGTACACCTGAACGTTTGTTCAAGTAAGAGTGGTCCGGTGATTGCTTTGGACAAAAGAATAAGTTTAGCTGCAAAGGGCTAAACAAACGGCAAGCAATCCCACTGACGTCTTAAAAAACAGGCACCTGCCTCGGGGGTAAATCGTGGTTTTCAGATAAAAGGCACCAACATGGTCACTTACAGGCAGACCAAAGAAGCCTTGTCATATCTATACATCAAACGGAAAGTCGCTGATGATGGGATTACATCAACGCCTCTGGATATCTGAAAGATATTAGGTGTTATCGCTTCCTTCTTCTTTGTGAGTTCCGGTTTGAAAAATACAGGGTGTGCCAATAAAAACGCAAGATTTGAAAATAAAAATATGAAAAATATAAGCAGGCCATTGTTCTCATTTAATCATCAATATATTAAAATAGAGCTTCTCTCCTATATTATGCCCTTTGTTTCATCCAATTCGGATATTCCTGTCCGGAGATACAGCATTTTAAAAATGGAGCACAAATTTCAATCTGGTCCGATTTGTGGTCATCGGATGAAGCATGTTAACCCATGATGATATGCATCCAAGACATTAGCCCCTTTAAATTTAAACCCGTTAAACTAATTTAACAATTATTTGTGGCTCAAAGATATTATTGGTCAATTATTTTCATTGAAAACAAAACAGATGATCGGTTTGAAGAAAGAATTATAAGCAATTATTTAATTTTAGCAGTCTCAGCTTTCCTGGTTTTAGTTGTGGCTCTTCAGTCAGTGTCAGCCTGAGCTCTAAAATAAAACAAAAAATTCAAGGGCTTTTGTATTAACATCTGATTATAAAAATGAATAGATAAAATGCGAGTCTCGGAGGCAGTAGCTTCAATTGTTATTTTGGGGGTAGATTCAAAATTACATTGCGTATCAAGATAAATTTTACAATCAAGGTCCACATCATGTCAGATGTTCATAAACGAACTTACATCCCGGTTTGGGGAAACTTTGAATATGTAATTTGGAAGAGAAAACAACTGAAATGGTTATTTCTGGCAATTGTAAAAGTTATTCTGACATCCTTTTTTGCTTGATTGGATATTTTCAATGAGCTTCTGATATAACATTAAACAAAAAATGCAAGTAGGCGGTAGAAGATTTCATCTGGAGATAAAATAACTTGTCATTTAATGTTTTGATTGCCACCTACGTTTGGTTATTGATCATGAAAGGGAGATCAAGAAATCGGACCAACCCAAATTTTAAGGGCTTCACATAATTTGTAATAACTTCAGAATTAAACGCTCAAATTTTATGAAACAAAATGCTGTTTGAAGCTGAGATTATGTGCAATAACGCATGTCAGGTTCTTTTGCCATCCAAGAGGAAGTTAGCTGACATTGATTTCTTTAACCAGAGCAATCACCTCTTAACCACAATTGAAAATTATCTATTGATCTCAACGCTATCAAGTAAACAAACATTAATGCTGACTATGCAGTGGGCAACCACGCTCAAGTGCTGACCATGCAGGGGGCAACCACGCTCAAGTGCTTGGTAAACAAAAAGGTGTTCCTCTCTTCGTAGGTAGAGAGGCAAACTTAGTTGACTCATGATGGCATGATGGTCTGATAATTGTTTTTATTACATGTAGCCTTTTTCTCTCAGAAAAAAATTACGAAAAATCTTGCGTTTTTATTGGCACACCCTGTATATTTAAATCGATGCTATTAAGTTTAACCTTCATTTCAACGCACCATGGATGCCAGATTGCAACATCCTTTTACGTGCTGCTGCGCTGGTATGACAGGAAGTGGCAAGACAAAATGGGTTCAGAAGTTATTAATAGGGAACGAGCAAACCATCAAAGGTTCTCCTGAAAATATTGTATGGTGCTACGGCAAGTATCAACCCATCTACACAGAGTTAAGCAAGGCTATTCCACATTTGAAATTTATTGAAGGTTTTCAAACAACAAAAGGTTGACGGCAGTTTTTACCAAGGGAAGTCATCATAAGAATTTATCGGTGATCCTTATTTTGCAAAATCTGTTTCATCAGAGTAAAGAGATGAGAACTATAAGTCTGAATAGTCAATATTTAGTTATATTTCGCAATCCTCGAGATAAATCCCAAATCAATCATCTTGCAAAGCAAATGTTTCCAGGAAACATCAAGTTTTTGCAACAGAGTTTTAATGACGCTACATCGAAACCGTATGGATATCTTCTGGTCGACTTAAAACCCGAAACGCCCGATGAAATCCGATTACGAACTAATATCTTTCCGGGTAAAGTCGTTACCGTATACGTGCCTAAAAATATATAAAGACGTACCAAGAACGATCAACGTCATTTTGCATCATGTCTGCAAGACTAGAAGCACATGTTCCCTATCTGCATGTGTTCAACTTGTCAACGGGAAGGAGTATTGGAAGGGGCCAAGAAAGAACTGATTTATTGTCTATGCGAATGTGCATTGAATATTCTCAACCTTGCACCTACACACAAGACTCAACTGAAAAAGCACAAACACAAATTGAGAACCCTTGCTGATAAAAAATTACCCCTCAAAGAAAAGAAACAATTGCTACCGTAACAGAAAGGAGGTTGGATATCGGCTTTGATAGCCCCGGTTCTCGCTTCACTGGTTGGACTTATCTTGAAAAAGAAATAAAATGGCATTGGTTCCACATTGGTTCCTCTCTTCAAAAAATATCAAATATTAAACATTTATGATATGTATAACGTTGAACTTGGTATATTCATGTATAAGCATTATTATAACTTGTTGCCAAAGTCATTCAATAGCTTCTTTACAAAACGTCATGCGATCCATAGTTATCATACCAGGAACATGGCAAATTACGAGCATACAAAAAACAAACTAGTATTTAGTGATCATGCTGTGCGAACAACTGGATCGTTATTGTGGAATTCGTTAAATGATAAATTAAAACAATCTATATCGTGTAAAGTTTTTCGTAAAAATATTAGAAGTCTGTACACTTCAAAATATGTTTAGTATAATATTACAAGCTTGTTATGAAATTTTATGTGGTTTTTATGGTATCCAGAGTCATCGTGTAAATTGTAAAATGTAAACTAAAAATGGATTGTAACTCATGCAAGGGGATTGTCTCTTCTGGCCTTATTGGCCTTTCGACCTTCTCCTCCGTATTCATATATTCATATTGCTACTACTATGCTACTATATATATGTTGAACAATTGTATTTGTATGATATGAATGCGGAAATAAATCTGAATCTGAATCTGAATCATGACACGGTTCAACAAATACAACAACAACCTATGGACCTTTCACCAGCTGCAAAAGCTACACTGGCATTGGACAGTGACATGAAAGACATTCTTGATCGCAACGACCTACCGGAAGAAGAAAAGTTGAAATTATACAACCAAATACTAACCCGGTATCTGAAATTGGATAAGCAGAGAAAACAACCACTGGAAATGAAGTTGACCAATTCTTCCAGTACAGAGGTATCAACGAATCATCCGACCATTTCATCGATGGATACTGCGACCAAGTCAGAGATAGAAACTGGTGTCCTTGTCAGGGTACCTCGGACCCTACGCAAGAAGGCGGAACGTCTTTTACATCACATTAAATCCGATAAAAGCATTATCAACTGGAATAAACGGGGCGAAATTATTGCAGAAGGCACTGTTCCTGGAACACATCTGGTTGACCTCATGAATGCTTTTAAGAACAAGAAAAGATTTTAACCCTAAAGGCTGGAAGGAATTCAACAAAGCGTTAGCTCAACTAAATACACCTCAAGATCTCGTCGGAAACAAGGAGAGGTGGGGCTATCAACATACACCTCATCATGACGATAATACTAGTGGGCTTCAAACCTATCCGGGGTTATTTGCTGAGGCGTATCATTTGCAAAGTGCAAAGAAGAAAGCGAAGAAGAAGAAACATAAACGACAAGAGAGTTACGATGACGGGATGGATCCTACAGTTTCTTCTTCCACACCGTCTCCTTGGCTGAACTATTAATTAGTATATTAGGAACGGTTAACACACGATAACCTTATTTACCCTTTGGAAAGCATCATGGATTGTTGGCCAAGGTCTATTCAGCATGCCTTGGAACGTGTTCGGTGTACATTAGCGTGTTGTCACAGTACCGTTATCATTCAAGACACCGATGTGAAAGAGGGTGAAGATGAGCAAGATGGACAAAACGACAAAACTTCTAGGGAAAATATACAACGATCCCAAAAATTCAGCAAGTTTTGGAGGTGTGGAGGCTGTCTTTAGTGCTGCAAAATTAAAATACAAGACCCTACGTCGCCAAGAAGTGAGGATGTGGTAACAGACTCAGAACACGTATACTCTCCACAAACCACTGAAAAGAAAGTTCAAGAGAAACCGCGTCGTTGTGTTCGGCGTGGACGACCAATGGCAGTCCGATTTAGTCGCCATATCTCATTTGTCTAAAGTTAACCAAGGCTACAAATATATTCTGACTACCATCGATATCTTCTCGAAATATGCCTGGGCCGTTCCTCTCAAGACTAAAACAGGATCCGCACTCGTCGAAGCTTTTCGTCAAATATTTTCTTCGGGTCGTGTACCTCAACAATTACAGACGGATAAAGGCGCTGAATTTATATCAATCGTAGAGTTCAAGCACTTCTCAAAGACCGCGTTGTCAAGTTCTTTACCACGAACAACGAAACAAAAGCGAGTGTCGTCGAACGTTTTAACAGGACATTAAAAACCAAAATGTGGAAATATTTCACGAGTCAAAACACTCATCGCTACATAGACATTCTCCCCGATTTAATGGAGGCCTACAACAACTCTTTTAATCGGAGTATCAAAACCAAACCTTCTTTGGTTTCGAGGAAAAATGAAGAGTTGATATGGGAAATTTTGTATGAGTCGTCAGCACCACGTACCAAATCTGCCCATTTCAAATTTGAAGTGGGGGACAAAGTCCGCATTAGTAATGCAGCAAGGACCTTCAGGAAAGGTTATCTTCCAAAATGGGCGGAAGAAATATTCGAAATCACCCAAAGAATTCCAAGGGTTCCACCCGTCTACAAATTAAAAGATTATGACGGTGAAGAAATCGAAGGAACTTTTTATGCGGAAGAACTTCAGAAGATTATCAAGACTGATAACATGTACAGAGTTGAACGTGTTCTAAAGCAAAGAAGAAAGAACGGAAAACTTCAGTATTTTGTCAAGTGGCAGGGCTATCCCGATAAATTTTCAAGCTGGGTGGACCAGGTTCATCAAATATAAATATAAGAGAAAACACATCATGTAGTCATAATGACCTTGAGAAAGACAAGAGACAGCTGGTTGCTGTGAACGCACCAATATTACGATGGGGTCGTTTTATATCACCTTACCGAGTAACAGTTCCATGGATGTTCATCCAGACAACACATTAACAGAATTCAAAGTGAAGCTTCCTCAACCCCTTATTTTGACTGGTGATTGGGAAGCAGGTTTAGTCGAGATCACCTATCCGCATAGATGGTATAACATTCCAGAAGATACCAATTTTTTCTACAAAATTCCAGGAGGTAATGATAGGGGCCTATCTGGAAACAAAAAGATATTGTACTAGTTTATTACGACAACCCATCAGACTTGGTCAATTCTATGCGAGATCCGTTATTTGACAAACATATCGCCTTTAATTATTCCAAGAGAAGTGAAAAGGTCAAGATCACCATTAAAGAAGGAGCTGAGATAAGTTTAAGGGAGCCATTATGTGAAATGTTAGGATTCAGCTTGAAACGGGCAACGTGTATTGAGAGAAGGAGAACATCCTGCTGAATTTGTAGCAGACGTCAAGCCCGTGCATCACTTATTCGTATACACCGATATCATAGAAGATCATATCGTAGGCGACAAAAAGGTTCCTCTACTTCGCACTGTGAAGGTCGATGGAAACTACGGGGACGTCGCCATGCAGAATTTTGAGAATCCTCATTATATTCCACTCAAACAAAAGTTTATCGATAGTATACAAACATCCATACGAGATGATAAAGGGGCTAAAGTGAAGTTTACCCGTGGAAGAGTTATTGACTTCAAGCAACGCCGTTCATCCTTCTTTCATGCCTGATAGAAAACAGCATATAACCAGTTCATTTCATCATCATCCATCATTTAACAGTTTGCAGTCAACCTCGTCAGTTTGTCCAATACACGTTATTAACTTTGTGTGGTGAAAAAAACATCACCATGAAAGTCGTCAGAAGACCTACAGATTCGAAAGCGTATGAAGATTATTATCTCCATCAAGTAGACCAAGGTATTCCTACTTTTGAAGGGCCGAATCGTAAGTGGACTTTTGAGATCTGCCGTTCCATTATTTAGACGAGCCGCGATTCCTTTGATCAAACGAGGAGTCAGATCGCTCGGAAAACATGCTTTGAAAACAGGTGTGAATATCGCCCAAGATGCTTTGGCGGGTAAAAATGTGAAATTAGCAGCCAAACGAAGAATGAAAGAAACCGGAAGAACATTGGGTTGACAAACTCTGACCAAAATGATGCAGACGTGTACCGAAAGTCGGCGTCGTCAAGGGAGAAATCGTGGTCGACAGAATAGTATAAAACGCAAGCGCAATACCTCAACCACAGTCATTTCACGTCAGCGCAAGAAGCAGAGAAGGTCTCCCGACATCTTTGACTTTTAACGTTATATTAATGCATGGACTCAACATTATAGTATTGCTATCTCTACGTCTTCGATTGTTTTGCTGTATACATTAATCAAGATGGGAACTTTTGTCCACCAACAGTCTCAAGAATGTGATAAATCAGAATTGGATCTCTTTTCTATTCCGTCAACTCAAACAAGCGTGGAAAAGGGAAGTCTCGTACCATACCAGCCTATAGCCCCTATTACAGACGGCGGGCCTATCGAATTCTACGTACCAGGTTCGGGAGATGAATATATCGACTTACCACAAACTCAGATATACATTCGAGCAAAGATCACTAATGCCGATGGAACCAACCTACCACCAGCAACACCTGTAGGCCCGACCAATTTATTTCTTCACTCTCTCTTCAGTCAAGTCGATGTCTCTCTGAATGAAAGATTGATCACGTCTTCAACACCAACCTACCCATACCGAGCCATGATCAAAACATTGTTGAGTTATAGTCAGGATGCCAAAGACAGTCAACTTCAATCAGCCCTGTATTTTAAGGATACAGCCGGAAAGATGGATGTGGTGGATCCAACAACAGCTGAAGACGAAAATGCCAATATTGGTCTCAAGAACCGATACCAGTTAACTCAGCGAAGTCGGGTTGTCGACATGGTTGGAAGACTTCACAGCGACATTTTCTTCCAAGATAAATACTTGATCAATGGCGTCGATATGAAAGTCAAACTCATCCGAAGCAAGAATAAATTCTGCCTCGTATCGTCGAGTGAAAATCCAGACTACAAGGTCAAGATTTTAGAAGCCAAGCTCTTCGTTAGAAGAATGAAAATCAGTCCAAGCATTCAGCTGGGTCATAGCAGCGCTCTGGAAAAAGGAAATGCCAAATATCCGATAAGACGAGTCATGTGCAAGATGATGTCTGTTCCCGCTGGTAACATTACACTCACTCAAGATCATGTCATCCTCGGCACACTCCCCAACCGTATCGTCATAGGTTGCGTGGATAACACAGCCTTCAGTGGAAGCTATGCCAGTAATCCATTCAATTTCCAGCATTACAACGTCTCAAGTGTGGCTCTACATGTTGACGGAGAACAGATACCTTCAACTCCTCTGAAACCGGTATTTGAGGTGTATGTTGATAGCCCCACCTCTGAAGATTAAGGCACAGACATCAGTCGCTTCGATTACGGCAATGGGTACACATTGTTTGCATTTGACCTGACACCTGATCTAGCATGCGGTGGAAATTTTAATCTACAGAAACAAGGAAATCTGCGACTTGAAATGCACTTTCGTCAACCTTTGGCTCAAACCATCAACGTCATCTTGTATGCTGAGTTTGAAAATATCATTGAAGTGGACAAGTCACGCAACATTGTCTTTGATTATTCGAGCTGAAGATGGACCGCGCTGAACTTGAAGCCTGTTTAAAATCGGATCGATACACCGCACCTATTTTCAGAGGCGTTTTCCCCTGCGACAAGTTGCCGAAACAGAAGATACGTCATCTTCCGTGTGGTATTATCGCTAACACAGATCCTGCCGACCTACCCGGAGAACATTGGATTGCCATTTACATCGATATCGACTGTCGTGGTGAATATTTTTATTCGTACGGAAAACAACCAGACATTTCATACTTTAAGACATTTCTCAAACGTAACACGAAAGACAAATACACATGGAATACGAAACCTATGCAGGGACCTTTTTCATCGGTTTGCGGACAATACTGTCTTTTCTATCTACTACATCTAAGACGAAATATTTCAATGGATCAAATCTGTGCCATGTTCAGCGACAAGGATACGACTGTAAATGACTCTTGGGTGAACGATTTTGTGTCGAACTATTTCCAAATAGACTCAAAAAATGATAGATAAAAACTTAATCTTGCATCAGGTATCACGAGCTTTGCTCGCTCAATGACTTATTCGAAGTTGATGCTATTTCCAAGATAACTCTATTTATGTAAAGATATGTAATTCTAATATAGTGTATATATTAAAAAGCTATGTAATTATTTTTGATTCTGATGATATAAAATCTTTGTGATTATTTATGATTCTTACACTGTTTACTTGTTAAAAAGTTCGTAATTGATTCTAATCTGATGTATATAATGTGTAAATTGCAAGTTTAAATCATATTGTAAATACGGTATCAATGATTCTGTTTTGTTGAATATTAAAATCTCTGTGATTATATCTGTAATTATATTTGATTCTGTTATGTTTGGAATCTTTTGAAATGTATAGATAAAATGTTGTTTTATCTGGTATGATATGTAATGTTATTGTATGTAATATTTGTCTACATGTAGATTGAAATATCATATCCTTTGATGTTGTGATAACATGAATAACATATATGATTCTGTAATTAATGTTTAAAAAAATTAAAGATATAATCAAATCTGTTGTAATGTTGTACAACATGTAATATTGAACATTTGAAACTATATGTAAATACATCGTAAATATACTATATCTGTTATGTAAATATATAAAGTCAGAATAATTGAATTGTTGCTCTTTTAATGGATCAATAATAATACCTGTTGAATTAGAGTTGATATTCTATAAGTTGTAACGATTGTCGTTTCTCTTCGTTGTCTAGAATACCCCGTACATTAATAATTCGTTAAATATCTCCTCATTATTAAATGTTTAAGACCAAATAACAAGTCAGTATTCTCTCCAACTTGATTGTTCTCATAATTCAGTCTGTGGTGGTGTAAATATTAGACCTACATTTATTCAAGTTACGGTACCTATATTATTTGGTGGCCATGGTTGTACACAATTTGTACAAACTTCTACACGTCACAATCAAGTCCATGGAACTGAGTTGTTGTTTCTTCATAAATTTGATTTTGAACCCCTTTCGTGTCACGTGACAGACGTACTGCCCATGCCATGAACCAATCAGAGGCCTGTCCTTCTAAAACTGGCCAATCAGAAAACGGGGAATTCTGAAATTTGGAAATGTTAAGCCCCACCCTTTTTAAATTCAGAAGTGGATGGGTTCTGAAAACAAAATGTGGAAAAATGACCTGAACTTTTTTCAACTTGTTGGTGGCGGAACCATTTGCTCCACCGAAAAACCCAAAGTCAGATGCTCGTATGAACCAATCTTTAAAAGCTAGTATTTCAAACACTTCTACCACGTGATCACTGACCAATCAGGGACATTTTTTTTAAATTCGGAAATGGAAATTCTCCTATAATTCAAATCATCCGATCAGAATGCATGTAACTACTAAAGCTACTGCGCATGTTCTTCATTGACCAATCAGAGAGCAGGGAAATTCAAATTCGGAAGTCGTAGGCCACGCCCATTTCGGTGCCGCCTCATGTGCCGCCTGTGTCGCCTCACAAAGGGGGCGCGAAAAGCCCGGGGTATACTACTATTGCTACACCACTGCCCCTTCATAATATCAAATTTGAACTTCGCCGTATAATCAGTCAGTCCATGCAAACGTATTTTTAAACACACCTTAAACTACCCCCGGAGCAAATCTAATTTATCGGCGGTTTATCGACTGTTTAATTCATTTAAACAGATCGCTAAATTTATCGACTCTTTTGGAAGTAGTTTAGCTAAACGAAGGTCTAACTTGCGATTTAGACTTACGTTTAGAGTTAAACATCGTTCTGGAATACGGCCCTTTATGTATAGTGTATAAAAATCTTACAATATTTGCGTGTAAAATTCTTGGATTTACCAGATAGTCAAAAAATATGTAAAGGTGTTTCACGATTCCTCTTAAATGAATTTCTACGGTATTTAGAAATGAATTTAAAATAAATAAATAAAATAAATTTATAATGTGCATGCTATCTTTCATCTATGCTGAAAAAAATGAACAAATATGACAGATATGATATTTTTTCCAAGATGACGCATGTTCTTCTATTAAGTAAAAATCATGAAATTGGAACAGGAAAAAAAATCAACCTGAATATCAAATTTTGATAAAACATAAAGATGTACACTACCAATTAAAATGAAACAAACGGTATCTAAAAGTTCAAGTTTGCATACTTTTATACTGTCCGTTAAACCTAAGAAAATTACACGAAAAAAGTTTTTTTTTCTAGGACACCATGTATATTGTGCCACAAAAAGTCATTTCGACTCCTTTAACCCTAGAAGAGCCGGGCTATTTTGACCCATCTCACAGCCGGAGATTCCGCGCCCCCCCCCCCACCCCTCTTAGAAATCTCGGAAGTTAATAGCTATGATTCTCCCAAGTCCATTGATACCACAAAAATTCAAAACATACATTGTATGACGTCATAAGTGATGTGATGTCAAGAATGCGAAAAATCACTAAAAATGGTTTTTCGCTATTTTGTCAAAAGTTGCATATTTTAGCAATGATGTGTGTCAAAGTATACTTACACATGTTCTTACTTCAAATAAATCAAATAAATAACATAAAAACATATAGTGGAAGTGTATCCCAAAAGACAAAATACATGATTTGTGTGTATTTTCTATCAGTTTTTCGTTGTACCCAGCGTGCTATTACGGAACGCCGCGTCATAACCCTTGGTCCGATTTTTACAAAAAAGATCTTAACCCTAATCCTCCGAAGGAGGGGGGGGGGGGGGGTGTTGTCCCCCCCCCCCCCCCCCCCCACCTGAGGGGTTTTCCCCGCTTCATAAAAAAAACCGCAAAAGCAACCGGCTCCCGGCATTTGGGTAATCTGTTTTACATCCTTTTCGGTCATTTTGATATAAAAAAATAGGGGGTACCATGGGCCGTCAAAGTTGGGGTGTAGGGGGGTGGGTGGTGGTGAAATCCCGGTTATTTTTAAGTCGCCTTTTGAAAAAAAAATATGCACGCTATAAGACTCAACCTTACAAGACATGTTAGACTCATCATTTCCCTTCATAATTAGCAAAAAACCGGACGAAAATCCGTTATTTAGATCCGTGATTTTGGTGGTCATTTTTGCCATAATGCAATTTTGCCTGTTTTTTCAAACAGAAAGTACTCTATTTTGACCACCATAAGTCATTGTTTTCTGATTTTAAGATGACCTTTGACCACACTCTCATAGGGGTTACATATTAAAGGATCATGTCTAAGTCCTATGAAAATCTGATAAAGCCAATGAAATTTGTTGCCAATTATATCAAGGTTAACAATTTTTGATTTATATTTTTTTATTGGTGTTATATCTTACTTATTCATCACTTTTAAGGGGTATGACACCGTCTGATATAACTTGTGACAATATCTGTATTTTTCTCAAAAATGATAACATACTGGTTATGTACGTTAGGTTTATTATTAGGGCAAGGGGTCTAATTAATTATTAATACTAAAATTTCAGTGACTCAAGTCAAACGGTTCATTATTTATGACGGCAAACGAGGTACCACTTAGATTATAGGCACAATAACTCGTACGAACAGTTACGACTAATGTTTATGCCGTTTAAAATGAACATAAGCAGCGAGCAAAGCGAGCAGCGAGGGCGTCACGTGGTCCTATTAGATGGACTAAACACTGTTTGTAACTGGTCGTACGTGTTATTGTGACCATAGTCTTAGATATACCTTATTAAATAACATTCTGAGTCACTCAAATTTCAGTGTAGGATTTGGATCCCTTGCCTTTATAATCTATACAACTTTCAGACTGTGAGGTCGTTAAACTTTTAGTAGTGCATAGAATGGTATAGTGTATTAATATAATAAATTTCGTTAACAGTGTCTTATTATTTTTAGAACATGCAAAACGTCTTTGAAAGTAAGACCCATGGATGTCATTCCCCCTTAACTATAGAAAAAAGTGAAACATTGCAAGACATATATGAGGCGTAAACGCAACAATAAATGTTACCTTTCATTTTAATAGGTGCAAAAAATATACTTGTATATACAACAGCTTATTATATATTTCGTGAAATTATTTTTTAGAGATTTAAGCTATAAGTACTACTTTGTTCAACTGAAAAGTAAGTGTGTTCTAGACATT
>JXSR01S008108.1:41254-63171 GCA_000969725.1 Ophiothrix spiculata
CGATCAAAAGTGTCAATAGTGACCCCATCGCCCGACCCCTACTTGGGGGTCAAAGGTCAAAAGAACGGTAAAATGTTCGACTTTGTCCGATTTCAACATTTAAGGTGTCAAGTTGTGCGTCTTTGTTCAGTGATCAAATGTGTCAATGGTGACCCCATCGTCTGACTCTTCCTCGGGGGTCAAAGGTCAAAACAAAGGTCAAATGTTTAACTCTGTTCGGTTTCAAAGAATAAGGTGTCTAATTGTTCGTTTTGGAACAACGATCAAAAGTGTTAATGGTGACCCCTTTGTCCGACCTTTCATTGTGGGTCAATGGTCATAAAAATGGTTAAGTTGACAACTTTGTCCGATTTCAACATTAAAGGAACAGATTGTTTGTCATCAGACATTTAAAGAAAAGGCATGCGGCAGGGTCCGTGTCACTTTTAGTGACACTGTCATGTCTAGTTATAAATTGTATTCGGGTTAATTCCAACTTGTTTTTGATAAACAATAACTAGCCTTTAAAATCATATAAGATTTGTGACACTTTAATGGATTTTAAAGATATGACAGAATAATTCATGCACAATTTTCATGATGCCTCATCCTCACCCGCCTTTGGCTAAGTAGCTTTAACGGGTCATTAAGCTTAATTAATCACTTCATTTGAGTTATATTCTTAATTTCTTGAAGGTCAAATAAATTTGGATACATCACTGTTTAGGTATGATGTATTTTATATCAGTGTCCATATCCGTACCTTTTTACCCATAACATTTTGTTATGGGAATCTTTCAAAAACGTACATGTCATTTGGGAGTTTGCGAAAATAAAGTTAAGGTTATCGTATACGTAAAATTTATATTTATTCCTTATAGGGATTCATTTAAAAATATGCATGAGTTATCTTTATACGATATCCATATAATAATGGGTCAACACCCACTTAACCAAATTCAGTTTGGTGGAACTCACAATTCGGATACGTATCCGAATTTGGTTACTACGTATCAACATTCTGATACCCGTATCCGAATTTGTATTAACAACAGCTGAAACGGGATATCAGCTGAAATGAATATTCAGCTTCGCCGCGCACCATACCGGTATGTATAAAAGTCAATGAAATTTGGAATCTAAATTCTAAGAAAATGTTGGCCAAATTATTTGCCTTTTGTGATAAGAAGTTATCAGGACATGTTTCGAAGCTGTTCCGCTGGAATTGCACAGATGAAAATGACATTTCCACAGATAAATTTACCATAAATGCAAGAAAGATGTTCTGCATGTATTTGCCGGCTTGCTCTATCGATTTGTTTCCTGCGCCACGATATGCATATCATAATTAAGATACCCCTCCATATCCTTACTCTGATACGGGTATCACAATTTGGATACGAAATGTACGTGGGTATCCAAATTCGGATACGTATCCGAATTGTGAGTTCCGCCGAACTTATATGTACGTTTTTCGTCGGAGTTTTTGATAATAAATGAAGGAATGAACAATTCTAACATGTTCTGTAAGTTTCAAGTCCATAGCATACAGCTATTTTTCAAAATAGCGATTAAATTTTGTTAGAGGCGGCAATCCCCCCCCCCCCCCCCCCCTCTATCTCTCTATTTAAAAAAACCTAGGTCATCCATATACAGTGTGTGCCATTAAAAATCAATATTTTGTTACTATTTTTTTCTGAGAACATTAGGATACAGGTAATAAAAAAATTATATAATTTTATTGTTAATAATCTAATCTGATTCTGTAACTTTTGGACCTTAAGTTCTTAAATATCAACAGTTAGCTGCAATAAAGGCATTAAAAGCAAAGTAGCTTCATCTCCAGATGAACAAAATACAATTAAATTATTCACACTAAATTACCATCTTTTTTCGTAATTTTAGCAACATTTGCAAATTCGGACTAGCGAATAGCAAAATTTGCAGTGCAGTAGTTAAAGGGGAACCACCAAAACGTTTTGAGTAAACTTTACTCATCTTGTGTTGAGTACAAATGTAACCCTGAATTGAGTAAAAATATTACTAAATTTTAGAGTAGATCTCTACTCATATTTAAATGAGTTAAACATTGCTCATATTGTTGAGTGGTTCCCTTTTTACTCCGCAGTTGGGTAGAACCTTATTCAACTCATGTTCAGTAAAAAATTGCTCTTGAATTGAGCCAAATGTTACTCAATTAATGAGTGAATGTTTGGACTCAATTTATCTGAGTAAACACAGTTTAGTATTTTTTTTTGCTCAAGTTTGAATAGTATACTAGAATGCTGTTTTACTCAATTATTATGGAAAACAGTTAGTTTAAAACTGCATGTTTTTATTTATTTAAACTAAAACTCGTATACGAACAGTCACGAACAGTGTTTAGTCCGTTCAGTAGGATCACGGGCAGCAAGCTAAGCGAGCTGCCCGTGTTAGCTTGCTGCACGGGGTCCTTCTAGACTTCACGCATTTAAGCATCACGTTCGCTGTTCAATCACTGCACATCATAAAGCTTACAGCAACCACAAAAAGAATAGTTTCATAAACTTGATGAGACCAAAGTATTCTAGAATATATCAGAATACATGAATGTAGCTCTATGATGAAGACGTCTTGCTTCCTACAAATAAAAAAAACTCGGATGACGAGTAACACTAAATTCATCATCATACTCCAGATATAGTATAAAATTTCTCCCTTTTTTGCTCCACTCGTTTTACTCCACACTGTTTACTCGCTGAAATTAAGAGTGTAGGGGTAACGTTAGTATCAGACTAAGTTGTTAGTTGTTTAACGGATTTTTATATTTACAGATTTGGTCAGCGGAATGGATTGGGGATTTTCAAAGATTTTAGGTAAGGTACAATATTAGATAATGCATAATGCCCAGGCAAGCTACTATACAACAGGATGGTTCGAGAAATTAATAGTCTCGCCAGCTTTAAGACCATTGACCGCCAATTGCATCACGTACCTCGGTTCAATTTTGATATTTAAAAATTAATATTTAAATTTGACTTAATGACCTATACCTCCACCTGAACCCTCCAAAAAAACCCACTTGGTTATAGGTATTGAAGGTGCTAGTTAAATCCATTTAATATGTATAAAGTATGTGAGTTTTTTATGTATAGCGCACTGTTGATATAAAGAGACCATCATTTCTTTTTTCTTTCTTGATAGCACGCAACGCACGCGCAAGTTGCAAAGACCAAGGCACTAATTGCAGTCAGGCGGCGGTACTCAGAGTCTTGTGTCAGCTACCACCAATACATGACAGCTGTAGGAAAACATGCGGTCTTTGTTAAGGTAAAGAACAAACAAGCTGTGAGGTAAACATGCGGTCTTTGTTAAGGTAAACATTAAACAAGCAGAGAGGAAACATGCGGTCTTTGTTAGCCCTAAAGCCACCAAAGGCCCTAATACGCCATTATAGATAGGGGTCCTATATGGGCACGAAATTGCTGCCTGGGCAGCGCCCCCGGTGGATTGGTATAAGTGGACATGGATCGGGATGCGAGAGTTCCCTGATTCGAGCCTCAGTGGAAACCATCTAATTACCGAGGATTGAAGGAATAGGTAGGAGGGTAGGGTTAGGGTTAAAAACAATCAAGCAGTGAGAAAACATTCGGTCTTTGTTAAGGTAAAAAAAAAGTGACAAAACATGCGGTCTGTGTTAAAGGCCAATGTAAAAATCTGGAAATTGTATTAACACTTGTGACCACCTTAAGTGACACTTATAATCCTGATAATTGGGAAGCACACTTTTGGGGATTAAGCACCATTGGATATATCTGTGTATTCTTACTCTATTGCTTGAAAGCTACCCACTGAGAGGAAACCTTGAGACCCAGACTTTGTTATATTTACTTGTCATATCTGATTAGCTACAGTCAGTTTTGCTTGGTGGTTTACAAGTTTAACTGTTAAACTTTCTTGGCCTTTAAGGCAAAACAAAATAAACATACACGTTTTGAGAAAACATGAGGTATTCGATAAGGTTAAGAACACACAATCTGTGAGAAAACATGCGGTCTTTGTTAAGGTCAAGAACCAACAAACTATGAGAAAATATGCGGTCCTAGGTAAGGTAAAGAAGAAAGAAGTTCTGAAAAAATGTCAGTCTTTGTTAAGGTAAACAACAGACAAACTGCGAGAAAGCATAATGGTCTTTGATAAGGTAAAGAACAAACAACCTTTGATAACGTAAAGTGTTAGACAAGTTGTGAGAAAAAAATGCGGTCTTTGATAACGTAATAAACAAAGAAGCTGTGGGAAAACATGTGTGTTCTTAAGTTTAAGAATACACAAACTGTGATAAAACATACGGTTTTTGATAAGGTAAAGAACAAACAAGCTGTGAGAAAAGCATGCGGTCTTTGATAATGTAACGTGCTAGACAAGCTCTGAGAAAACACGCGGTCTTTGTTAAGTTAAAGAACAGACAAGCTGCAACAAACATGCGGTCTTTAATAAGGTAAACAACAGACAAGCTCTGAGAAAATATGTGGTCTTTGTTAAGGCAAAGAACAAATGTGTTGTGAGAAAGCATGCGGTCTTTGATGACGTAAAGTTTTAGACAAGCTGTGAGAAAACATGCGGACTTTGATAGGTAAGGAACAAACAAGCTGTGAGAAAATATGTGGTATTTGATAACGCTTTGTGGCAGAAAAGCTGTGAGAAAACATGCGGTCTTTGTTAAGGCAATGAACAATCAAGCCGTGAGAAAAAATGCGGTCTTCGTGTACAGAACAGACAAACTTTGAGGACAAATGCGGTCTTTGTTAAGGTAAAGAACAGACAAGCTTCAAGAAAAAACGGTCATGTTGTTAAGGTACAGACAACATGTATTCTTTGTTAAGGTAAAGATCAGACAATATATGAGAAAAAATCTGCCCTCCAAAGTAAAAACGCATTATGTGACATTTTGGCCAGTTTAGCTTTCTTTTACAAATGTGTACTATAAAGTATGTTTAAACACATGGTAAACAACATTAAAAAAAAAATATTTTCAAAGAGTGGATGTTTGGTATGACAAAGTAAAAACGCAGTATGTGCAAAATGAATCATCAGCACGATAACATCAAGCGCACGGTCCAAATTCCAAGATATTTGAACAATATTTGTGTGTTTATTATAACTGATATATACTGGTAAACTGTTGTCAAAGTAAAAACGCAGTATGTGCAAAATGGTATGTAACAAACAAGTTGTGAGAAAATTATCAAATTAAGACAGTTTATGAAATGCATATAAGCATTCTTTTTGTTTGAATTGTGTCATGCAAAGCCAAGTCTCCAAAACATTGCCCGAATATGAAAAAAAAAAGATTACAGTTTAAACGCTTGTTCCGATTTTTCCAAATTTAATGTTCAATTCATATAAAAGATGACCACGAAAGAAAGAAGTTTCAAAATTTCAGCTAAATTGGTCAAACTGTTTTGATTTTATAGGCAATTTTGTATTTCAGAACCGCCTATACGTGTAATACTATTGTAAAATCAATACCATAATTAGACACATTCTCATGTTTACTCCGAAACGAAACATAATAAGCTGTAAAATTTCACGAGAATTATGAGAAAAATATGAGCAATATGTTGGTTCTAAATTCGCAAAAAGTGTAAACAAAGTAGAAGCAATCGTACCAAGCTCCTTTAAAATATGACGTTACCATAGCTGTTTGCATATTAATATTCATATCTATGACGTTACCTTATCTTATTGCATATTAATGTGCTCCATTTTAAGACCGTTATTTTTACACTCGTCACTGGCAAGCACATGCAGTTATCCACAACGCAGTTGAGTATCAGTGCTCCGATCGATGACGGTAGGATATAGCCTCCCCCTACCCCTGAATAATCTAACGATGCGTCCCTTACTTCAAATAGTAACCCATGCTTATTAGGGAAACCTTAAATAAGATTCAACACTGGGCAGCAATTATGGATACCCTTGCTTGTTTTAACTGGCTGTACTATGATTTTAATTTCAGAGGAGAAACGTTATGATGCAGCAGTTTGGGAGCTCTCCGATGAAAATAAGAAGTGGAGATATGCATATACCATATTGTCAAGATGTCACTCCGTATAACAACTTAATAAATAGTACAGTCGAAATTATCTGAATGTACAGATTTAAGCCATTATTATGTTCTGAGCTGACCGATTTCCAAAAAAATCGGACAGGGATATCGGACAGAAAACAAAATGTCAGGTTTTGAACATAATAATGATAAAATTCGATGGATTTTTTCGCATGATACTCAAAGATATTGGTCTCGCTATGAGTTTTAGAAATATCGAGCTCGATGCTGCGCGTCTCGCACGATATTTCGTAAAACTCATAGCTCGACCAATATCTGTTTGTATCATGCTCAATCCATCCAATTTTATATCAATATAGGCCTGGGTAAAACACACAAATATATCAAGTTCTGAATCATTCATTATTACAGCTTTCTCAAAATATGTTATTTATAAGAATGAGAGTCTACCTAACTTGAAACTGCATCAATTTAATCATGATTTATTGACTTAGTAGAGTATGTTCTTAAGAATTATTTTGTAGGACGAATTGTCATTAGAATGCAGTTATTCATTATAAACAAACAAACAAAAATAAATGTAAATTTATCAACGAGAGGACAGTTAGGTGTTTGCTTGATCAATTTGCAATTGCAGTTGCTACAATTTACATCCGACAAACTGAGCCACCTGAGAGGGAACGTAAGGTTAAAAAATACGATTTTGAGGTCAATATTCAAAAGACGGCACCTGTTATCAAGGTCATTTAATATTAAGGCTGAATTGTGGGGAAAAAACATCTGTATAGTTCAAGAGTGTTTGAATTCACTGCAACTTAATCGATGTGATATGGGAAGGGGTATGCTTCAATATGGAAAGTACCAAACAGTGACGTAAATGACCCCTTTTCCAACTCTGTTTCAGCAGAAAAACGAGTCAAAAGTTGTTTTGATGACTACTGAAGGGTATAAATAATTAAAGATGTTATATACCTTTAGGGACCAGTCCATGTTCACCACAACCATTTTTTTGTAACTAGATGGATGTTTAGGGTTATTTTTTGTTTTGCTTTAAACCAAGTCAAGTATAAAAATCTATTTTGAGAAGGAAGGGACACAATTTGACTACAGCCCGCTAGTCCAAAAGTTCAGCAGGTTTGCTAGTTAGACGGTTTGCTAGTCTGAAAATTAAAACAAGGTTCGCTAGTTCAAAAATGAAACAAGGTCCGCTAGTCCGAAATTAAAAACGTTTCGTTAATCCTCCTAAGGTTAGTTTTTTTTTTCAAAATCGGACAAGTAAAAATAAAATAGGATTCACTTGTCCTAAAAAAGAAATAAGGTTCGTTAGTCCGAAAATGAAATTAGGTTTGCTAGTCCTAAACTGAAATAAGGTTCGCTAGTCCGAAAATAAAATAGGGTCCGCTTGTCTGAAAATAACAACTTTTGTTGATTTGCAACCTTTTTTTCGGACTAGGAAACCTTATTTCATTTTCAAACTAGCGAACCCTTTTTCATATTCGGACTGGCGAATCTTAGGATTAGTGGACCTTTTTAAATGTCGGACTGGCGGACCTTATTTCCTTTTTGTGACTAGCGAACATTGTTTTCTTCAAATTCGGACTAGCGATCCCTATCTTCATGATGAGGGACCTTTTTCAAATTCGGACTAGCGAGCCCTTAGGTATAGGGAAATACGCTTTCGGTCTGGTGAACCTTAATTAATTTTTTGGACTTTCGACTAGCAAGAATAAGAATTTTACCTAACCAAAAAAAATTATGCTTTCAAAATTTTGCGACGGAAGGGAGAAAAGAATATTCATTTGCGTAAAACTTGTATTGCTTGCAAACCACATTAAGGGCACAGTTAACCCCTCATTTTCTGAAATATTTTATGCCTTGTAACGCAGCAACCAATAAGTAAATCCATATAAAAGTATACATTTCTAGATGTGGATTTTCATGTAGAAGATGATGGTTAGGTCAGTTTTGGATCAAAATGTATGATTTTGGACCAAGGTCCAAAAAACCCATGTTCTGGGACCATTAATTTGTAAACAACCTAACTAAATTTTGAAAAATTAAAAGTTGGACCTCGAATGCTTTTTAGAATCTAGAAACACATGTCTAGGAACACATTTCTCAAATTTTTGATGTTTGACTTACTTTTTGAAATATTGCCAAAAATAGGTCCTAAATTGGCCCAAAATGATTTTTTGGTCATTTTTGGCCTATTTTAGGCCTATTTTTGGCAATATTTCAAAAAGTAAGTTAAAAATCAAAAATTTGAAAAATGCGTTCCTAGACATGTGTTTCTAGATTCTAAAAAGCATCCGAGGTCCAACTTTATTTTTTTCAAAATTTAGTTAGGTTGTTTGTAAATATAGTGGTCCAAGAACAAGGGTTTTTGGACCTTGGTCCAAAATCATACATTTTGGTCCAAAACTGACCTAACCATCATCTTCTACATGAAAATCCACATCTAGAAATGTATACTTTTATTTGGAGTTACTTATCGGTTGCTGAGTTACAAGGCGTAAAATAATTCAGAAAATGAGGGGTTAACTGTGCCCTTAAGAGATCAAACAAACTCATCAAGGCATCAATACTCAAGGCTTTCCCCCCTCTTCGTTGCATTATTGATTTATCAATGTATTTAAAGAAACTGTTTAAATATGCCCAAATACAAATACAAAACGTCAAATGCTTGATTCGTTGTTCTTATTTTTATTTTTGTGTCTCCCACTGAATGATATTAAAGAGGCGACACCCGTCTATAACTAAATTCAATATACGTGATTTGAAACCGAAGTAATTAACTTCTTGGAGACATTTATAAATTGACTACTTCATTGCTTCATTCTTTTCAAATGCACTTGTCTACTGATACTTGGTGTGAAGGGGTCGATGCATTATATCCACAATTGTATTAAGGGTAATATTTTATCACACAATTTACCTTGTTCCCTCAAAACCAGGGAATTCGTGCATTTTGAAATATGGTGCATTACATACATGTTTCAATTCTTCTTATTCTAAGCTGTTGTCTGGTGATACTTTCTTTCTCAATTTAAAGATTAAAATCTTAAAAATATACTTGTATACTGATACTTGGTGTGAAGGGGTTGAGTCATTGAGGCTCTGTCACACATCATCGTGTAGAGCACAAACACACCATAACGTACAAAAGCCTAAAACGGATCACCACTGTACGGATGACGAATTGAACGTATACATAAGGCGTAACTGTGGAATGAATACCCCGTATTCGAAGGATTCCGACGTGTGTTTACCCAAGGCCATAGAGTAAACTCGTTGACTTTCTAGGGTAAATGGTTTCAATTAACTTGTATCAATTCAAGTTGGTTTACTCTAGCCTCATCGTATACTGTCATATTTGACTCATTTTCATCAATATAATCCTTTTGTATTCACGAAAACATGAAGTGATTTGTTGAGGGAACAACAATAGCTCTCAAAAGTGGCAATCAACAAGCCGTAACCGCTAAGTAGGTGTGAAAAACCGTATAGATTCCGTATTGGACGTACTTTTAATGAATACGAGACGAACAACAATGAATGAACCAAAAGAGTAGGATGCTTAACTACGTTAGGCGTACGGTGATGTGTGAATATCAACAAATGAATTTTAGAATTTTAAAATACATATTATTAAATTCTTCTTATTCTAAGCTTTCGACTGATGATTCGACTTTCTTTCTCAATTTAAAGATTATTTATTTAATAGTCTTAAACAATAATTAGTTACACTAATCAGCCGCCAAAACAGTTTAATTGCAAAATACATACATTAATCGTTTCATTTCCGATCTAATAGGCTTCCAAGGCTAAAGAAACGGTATTATGCAAGAATGTGTTTCACATAAAAAACAAATTCCACCGGTGTTCTTTTTTTATTTTCCTTTAGGGGGTATGGACAACTAAGAAATGTTCTTTTCGACTCTATGGTAATTTCAACAACCTCTGAGAAAGTTTATAATATTAAAAAGAAAGGAAAAGGGAAAAAACAACCGTGTCAATTGCACAGAAAGTATTTATTTACCATATATACACCAAAAATACGACGTTGTCATCGCCAAGTACTTCGGACTGTTCTCTCACGAACTGACCAAGGCGTTACATGTATCAGTTTGATTACAAGCAGGAAATAAAATGGTTTCAGGTTTAACGAATCAACAAAAAATGTTATTTCAAAACACAAATCATTCAACAATGTTTGATATATGCCTTGCACTCAAATATATTTTTTCTATCGCCACTAGATTCCCTGTAATACTGACAACACATCCCGTAGCAATAGATCTGTCAAAGTAACTTGTCAAGTAATGCATAAGTTATTAACAGACAACAGTACTCTCAGGCAAGGGAAACTGTCACTCCACTCAAGTTTCATCGATTGCTACTGTAGGGTTGTCGTGTTCTCACATTATATAGTTCATATCAAAACTTATACCGACATATATTTTTAACATGCAATTTTAGAAGGCATGTTTGCTCATAACAATCCCATAGTGATGCTGAGATGATTTCATGACACATGTCTGCAATATGCAGACTGCAAACAAGTTATGATGTTTGTTACATGAAATGTGTCAGTTTCGAAAGTCTGATATTGAGTATTGACACTTGTTTGCTCAAGATGTTTTCAAAATTGTATGCACTGTACAAACTTAGTATATAGCGCGTCATGTAAAGCTTCAAAATATTTATTCGTCACAAAATCAATAAATAGTATAATAATTGGTTTACATTTCACCAAATGCTTTGTGGAAAATAGTAATACTCAACGGCGACACTCTTCTGCTTGTTGTCTGCTTTTTGCGCAATTTTTTACTATAGAGCATATTTGTTTCCATTTGTTTATTATATTAATATGAACTTTACTGCTGCTGTTGCATTGGTGTTATAGAAAACATGTGTCACTGGTATATTAGCAGTGCTTCTTTTTTCTGCTTTGTAATGGGTTTCTTTGTTGGTGATCTTACTTACAGAGATAATTTGGTCTTCCTAGAACATTAGAATTATGTTCAACGTCTTAGTATGTTCTTGGTACTTCCAGTTAAAACAACTCAATCGTATGAAGGCATTGGAAGCCTCAAATAATAGCATATATTATTTAAATACTTCATACAAATTGACAAATATACGTTTCGCTATGTTCTTTTTAAATAATATATATTTTTAAGAATCGTAATTCAGTGTATTATTTTCTTCCGCCGAATGATATTAAAAGAGGCGACAACAATCTACAACTGAGTCCAATATGTGATTTGAGACAAAAGTAATTAACTTCTTGGAGCCATCTGTAATAGTAACCCTCATTTCTGTTTCTCTCAACATATTCAAATGTAATCGTATACTGTAAAAAGTGGGGTCGTCACATGGGAAATTTGAGAAAAGTAAAGTATAGTGTGTTAAAGATTCTAAGAAAACAGTTTTTCAATACATTGTAAACTAAAATGTTGGCAAATATATTCAAAAATTTGACATAGTGACTAACATAAAACATATACATGCGACAATAAGAGCAATAACAAAACAGAATTATAAAATTAGATATATGAAGAGCTGAATTGCAAAACGGCTTAGATACCATTTATTCAAAAATGAGTTTTTGATAGATTCTAACAGATCTTCAACTTGTGCATTATCCTGGCACAAAATATTGCTGAAAAAATCTTGCTAAGTTTGTTAAAATCCCGAAAATGTTACTTTTATGCCCAAATATGGACATCATATGACCATATTTGGGCATAAGAGGACATAATGCCCATATATGGTAACTTTTTTATTAAACATGTCCTGATGTTGATATTTGGTATTTGCAAAGTACATTATAGCCTAGTGAAGAATCAAAAATGACATTTTGCCAACATTTAGAATATAGGTGGTTCCTAAGTTGAAATTTGATGAGTTTCCCTGCAAAACGGCTTACATCCATTTACAGCAAAAAATCAATAGTCAATTAATAGGAAACTATTTGATGAATTATCTAAATTACAACTTATTTTTAAAGACATATTCGTACAGAATTACTAAAATCATTAAAAGGAATTTTGCAACACATTTTGATGCCCTAGCAGTGTTTTGCCCTTTTCTCAAAATGTGCAAAATGGATACAAGCCGTTTTGCAAGTCAACTCTTCATGCATACGTTCAAAATTGAGCAAAGACTCTAGCGTCTGATTTGATCAAATTCAAATGTTTGAACATGTGTCAGGTGTTAAAAAGTGTAACAGATGTAAAATATTTGTAACACCATAAAGCTGTAGGAAACATACGAGCAATGTTGATTTTTTTGAAACTTTGAAGTGGTAGCTTTCTTATATTATAAACAGCATGTATAGAGATTGCGTCGTGAGTGTCAAAATATGCAATTGAAACCTGGCAAAATACTAGCGTCTGGTATTCTAGTACATGCAAAATTCAATTGCTTTCTATGAAATATGTTAGGTTAACCTCTGATGTTTTCCCAATTCTACATTTATACAAAACAATTATAATCGTGGCTCAGAGGTACTAGGTAATCCTGAGGTCATATATCATCACAATTATTTACAACATGTGATTGTATGAACCACACATATACATTATCTTAATGTAGCTGATTATGTATTAAAATATCGTTTTTTCCTGCAAGGAACTTTTAATTTGTTCTGTTTCACTGTATTTCCTTGCTTTGTTGACTTCCTGTTGACATCGGTATTGTACATCTTGATTAAATCAATAAATAAGTACGTATCTCTTATTTCCCCCAGGACTTTGTGTTTCATTTATTTGTAAAATATTACCGAGATTTACTATCATACTTGTTGTATTTAACCAGAGAAGTAAATCAAGGTTTATCAGGGGTAGATAGTATGATGAGATGATCTGTATCTGGAAGAAAAGTGTGTATCTTTCCTGCGCTTCTGGCATGTATGCACGATAATGTTTCTCTGATGATAATTTTGAATATTGATCTACTTGTTTAATATCTTGTTATATCTTGATTTTTATTTTGATATATCATTAGTTTTAACAGCCTTTGGAGTTCTCATTAATTTGGTACTATAAACAGTTGATTATACCATGTTAACAATCTTACAGGAAAAACACATACTCATTTTGAACTCTACAAAACATTTATGATTATGTTATAAATAACATACATTACATCGCACGTTTAAACTTATTAAAAACATGATTAGAAATTCTTGACAAAACGAAATCTACCTGAGAGAATAAAAACAAAATATAATAGTAATAAATTAAATAATAGTAATAGTAATAGTAATAATGCTAGGCATGAGCAAGAAAGTATTATACAGATGAACTATTGTCGAAATATATAAACAGATATATAATAGATGTTATATTTATTCTGACACTTCAAATATCAAAATAACAGCGTTTTTATTCAATGCAATCTTCTCTTGGTTATTGGATTCAATGAAATCACGTGTTCTTGCCGAAGAATGAAACACGTCTTTTAACCTTCAATTTTTACACGTTGCGTCTTATATGTCTTTTCAGTAACGTTCATTTTGGCCAGAAAGTCATTTATCGCATATTATTTCGTTACAGTTTATTGGCGCGTTGATAAAATTGCTCATTATCAAGGCACAGATTCTTGATCAAGGTGTGAACACGATGTCGGATTCCCTTTAAATTTAAGTAAGGGTAGAGATATAGAAAAGGAAAAAAGTGGTTTACATGGAATCTTAGCAAATTAAAGTAAAATGTCAATAATAATCAAAATAATCAAAAATATTACTATTGAAAATAGAGACTATTACTTTTATTTGTCTTTGAACATATTTTAGCTTTTCTATAACCTCAAGCATTATATATGAAGAATGTTTTTAAATGCTATGCACAGTATCCCATCCGAGGCGCCAGGAATATGTACGCAAACTATTTAGATCGGTTGTATACTAGACTGAACAATTTCATCAAAAGTTTTAACGGTTAGATTCACTGTAACTTTAATACTGTTTTAAATAGACTAGGGGCTGATATAGCCCGTATCTTTTTAATTTAAGTTTAACAAGAAATAATTGAAATGTCGTAAATACAATGTACACCAAAGTGTCTCTAAACATTGTTTATTTGAAAATTGAAATATATACCTTTTCAGAGTCATTCTTTTTGCAGCACGTAGCTTACGGGATCATCACGATCCCTTCATTCAGCGTGAGTGAATCCCTCCTAGTCACATGACCACCCGTTAGGCCGGTCATGTGACAGCAGATCATCTTAGAGGGCCGGCAGTTCGTATCCTCCATCCCTGTTGAGTGTCGGTTGCTGACTGCGGATTTCAACAGATTCCCTTATCTTCCTCTTCCATAAGTGGTCTTCCAGTGCAACAATAGTGACGTCCTCCATATTTATATTATGGTTCAAGTTTTTACAATGTTCACCAATGGCAGTTAGTTGTTGGCGTTTTTATACACACTGCTAATGTTTATTTGGTTTTGAGTTGTTTTGATAACGCTCTAAAGTGTTAGGAGTTGTGATAGGTATTCAATTATACTGTGGTAATTTTTCTTTATGCAAACAACAATAATTTACAAGTTTAACTATAACAGCATTTAAATTAAATTCAGCTTGCCATATTCTTAATCCATATATGTATAGTTCGATTCTTTATTCAATCAGCGTTGATATATAAAACAAGGATTAAAAAAGCAAAGTCATTTTTAAAGGGTTTTGATTGTTTGTTGTTTGTATATGCCCAAGCTTCTATTTTTAATTGATTTTGCTATTTTATCTTTTTACATATAAGCTTTTGGTATATGCTGATGATGATAGCATCACTGATAACAAAAGACGGCTTTAATGATGAAACGATGACAATGGAAATTAGATGATGACAATGACCATGGTGACAATTTTAACTTTTTTTCAGAGATGCATTTAGTGGTAATGCATTACATGAAGTACATCATTTACAAGACACACCTTTTTAACTTAATTTGACAGGATTCATGCTTGGTGTTTATTTTATACCCATCACCAAGTTCAGTAAGGTTTCCTCAAGTGAACACTACATTTTTGTAGTTTATAATTTACTCCCAACATTGTTGGCAACAGAAGTTTAACAGAATGTGGTTTACACTACTTTTATTATTGCAACATAACAATCTCTATTTGAAGAGTTAACTTACAAAATGACTAACGTCCAATTTTACACTTTTCGAGAAAGTACGAATATGTCTTTATATATTTTTTAGAACTTTCATCAAATATTGTCTTACTAATTGGCTATTGGTGTTGTTATTGTTGTAGGTGTTGTTGTTGTTGTTGTTGAAAATGGACGTAAGCCGTTTTGCAGGACAAATCATTAAATTTCAACCTAAATTCAAAACTAAGTTCAATAACCCCCATATCTTCAAAATGTTGATATGTTTGCAAAATGTCTTTTGTCAATTCTTTATTAGGCTATGATGGGCTCGTTAAATATAAAATGCCATATATGGGATCATGCACAAATATGGTCATAAGATGCCCATATTTGGCTCGAAAGTTACATTTTAGGGATTATTACTCACTTAGCACGATTTTTTCAACACAAAATATTATCAGGATGAAGAACAAGTTTGAGGTCTGTAAGGATCTACTAAAAACTAATTTTAAAAAATGGTCCCTTTTTGCAATTTGGCTCTTCATTTGATTTCTTCATATTCTGAAAAGAATATATTATATTGGGATGTGCTGACTTTAATTGACTGTCGAATGTATTAAATCTGCAGTAATTGCTCTCATTTTATCAGTTCTCTAGATAAATGTTATGTTAAATGTCAGACGCTTGACTTAGAGTGAATAAATTGCATTTACCAATGTACCCATTTAGTTAACGACCCGTCTCGACGACTGTTCGTTCATGGTAGTGTCTTTATGTAGTCAGACGGCCTCATTCAAATTAAATGATAGTGTGTGTTTTTTGTTGTTAAATTAATTGAAGAGCTTAGTGGAATAAGTTGGCAAGTGCCAAAATAGTACTTTTGAGTTATGAGCATTTAGTTGTATGTTATTGTTTACAGGAGTTGATCAATTACAGCAAATAAGTATCGATTACTATTTTGTACTTGGCCACTTATTCCACTAAAACCATGGGCGTAAAACAAATAATTGTTAATATTTGAAAATAAGTAATCAAAACATTCTTAAAGTATATCGGACCTTGTTGAAAATTTGACCTCACTTGACCTCGAATCGACTTTTAGGTTTTTATCTCCTCAACCAAGCCCTGAAGACATATAAAAACATATATAATTTTCAGCGTTTCTCAAATTTGACCCAAAGTTCACTCATACGTGACGGCTCCTAACGAGAGGGTAAATCACCCAATTTTTTTTCGAAATATCTTATGTTTTACTGTGTCCTCAAAACCGCCAATAACTCAAAATTTTGTAAACATGTCACTTGACCACTTCTTCCACTAATGTCTTCAATTAGATATTCTAAAACATTTTAAAGGCTATCTCCTGGGTTGTTTACCTTTTGCACAAGTTATGGTAACAATAACCATACGAACAAAAGATTCGTACGAATCTTTTAAGAATGAGGTACGCACGGCGTTCCTACAGCGTTCTGAAGAATGGATAATATTAATTTTGTACAATAATTTACCAACTCACTGTTTGTGTTTACTAATCAATAATTCAAATTGTTTAACAACTGATTTTTTGCTTGGCGTTGTTTATTATTTGTTTATTAATGACTTCAATGGCGTTTAAAATAAACAACAACATTTACAACAACGAGAACCCATTTATATTGAATTCACGTCCAAACCATTTCAGCGCTTTCATTTTTTAATTGAACTTACTACATTAACGACCTCAGTAGCTACAGGTTTTATGGTAACAGAAAAAAAAATATCTTCAACCTAAACACAATTCTTTTCTGCTTGCTTTTAAGCTTTTCTATAAAAACAAATATTTAACCCTCAAGCACCGAACAAGAAGAGTGCTTTTGAATGTGATGTCCATTATCCTATTAAGGCGCCAAAAACATGCACGAAGTATTAGATAATTCATCTGTACTAGAGTGAGCATGATTTTGGCTGAAATTAGAACGTAGGTTTTTAAGTTGTTGCTTTGACAGTTTAGACTTTCAAAAACTCTGCCATTTTAATTTTTGTGGAAATGCATGTTAACTTTTGTCTTACAAACTTATTTATCGTAACGTTTGTTATCAAGGGGGGGGGGGGGGGTTACCAAAAGTGCTAAAAGTTGCTTTGTTTATACTGTAATATAGGGTGGGGTCTGTTCTATCCATTGATACCAAAATCATTACAAAATGGACAAGGTGTTACGTAATTATGAAGTCAAAAGTACTTCCGCATCGGAAAATTGCGATTTTGGCAAAAATGGCTACCAAATCGGAATTTTGCTGTAAAAATTCTTCATATATCTAAATTTAACCGGGAATTTTGCTTATAAAGAAGGGAAATGATGTGTTTAAAATGTTCTGTACATTTTAGGCAAATACCATGCAGATTAAAATGTTCTCAGGTGGCACCCCCCCCCCCATACCTTCCGACTTTGACGAGGTGCCCTGGCTTAATTAACATGGGTAAAGAAAAGTCTCTTGTTGGATATCGAAAATAAAAGTAATACCGAAACTAGGGGAAAAGATCACTATCGCCTTTCTAATCAATTGGCTTAATGACTTGAAGATTGTAGACGATTTTAAAAGTTCAAAATACATCAAAACACTCTATCCTTATACAGTTTGATTTCAATTTATATGAAAAACAAAAGCAACTAGACTTAGCCCTGCATCTGGAGAAGGTCGGACGACGGGGCCATAATTAACACTTTTGACTGCTGGTCCAAGATGAACTATTTGACACCTAAATCTTTGATATCGGACAAAGTTGAAAATTTGACCTTTCTTTTGACCTTTGACCCCAAGGAAAATGTTAAACAACGGGGTCACCCTTGACACTTTATTAGAGATGCAAGACGAAAAATTTGATACCTTAACCTTTAAAATCGGACAAAGTTGAGAATTTGACTTTTCCTTTGACTTTTGACCTCATTTGTTTTTCTTTTTCCTTTAGTAGGGGGAGGTGGACAACTAAGACATTTTCTTTGGCAAATTTATGGTAATTTCAGCAACCTGTGAGAAAGTTGATTATATTAAAAAGGAAGAAAAGGGAAGAACAACGGTGTCAATTACACAGAGATAATTTTTTTTTACTATATGACGTTGTCATTGCCAAGTACTTCGGGCTGTTCTCTCACGAAGTGAAGTAACGAATCAACAAAAATGTGATTTCAAAACATAAATCATTCATTAATTTGATATATACCTTGCACCCAACTATTTTTTCTATCGACACTAGACTCCCAGTAATACTGACAACATATCCAGTAGCATTAAAGTTGTCAAAGACACTTGTCAAGTAATATATAAGTTATAAACAGACAGCATTACTCTCAGGCAAGGAAAACTGTCACTCCACTCAAGTTTCATTGATTGCTACTGTATGGTTGTCGAGTTCTCACATTATATAGTTCATATCAAAACTAATACCGACATATATTTTTAACATGCAATTTTAGAAGGCATGTTTATTCATAACAATCCCATAATGATGCTGAGATGATTTCATGACACATGTTTGCAATATGCAGACTACAAACAAGTTAGATTTTGTATACATGTAATGTGTTTCAAAAGTCTGATATTGAGTATTCAGACGTACGTGTTTGTTCAAGATTTTTTTTTTCAAAATTGAATGCACTGTACAAACTCAGTATATAGTACGTCATGTAAAGCTTTAAAATATTAATTCGTCACTAAACCAATAAATACCATCATAATTGGTTTACATTTTACCAAATGCTTTGTGGAAAATAGTAATACTCAACGGCGACACTCTTCTGCTTGTTGTCTGCTTTTTGCGCAACTAAGAAATTTTGTTTTGTGACATTAAAGTAATTTCAGCAATCTGTGAGAAAGTTAATAATATTAAAAAGAAAGGAAAAGAGAAAAACCAACCGTGTCACTTACACCGAAAGAAATTATATTTACATCAGAATACGACGTTGTAATCGCCAAGTACTTCGGACTTGTTTCTCACAAAGTGACCAAGGCGTTAAATGTATCCGTTTGATTATAAACGTGAAATGTAACGGTTTCGGGTTTAACGAATCAACAACAAATGTGATTTCAAACCATAAACCATTCATCAATTTGATATATACAACCGTGTCAATTACACAGAAAGACATTATTTACAATATTTACACCAAAATAAGACGTTGTCATCGCCAAGTACTTCGGACTGTTTTCTCACAAAGTGACCAAGGCGCTACATGTATCCGTTTGATTATAAGCGTGAAATGTAACGGTTTCAGGTTTAACGAATCAACAACAAATGTGATTTCAAACCATAAACCATTAATCAATTCGATATATACATCCGTGTCAATTACACAGAAAGACATCATTTACCATATTTACACCAAAATACGACGTTGTCATCGCCAAGTACTTCGGACAAAGGCAATAAATGTATCCATAATGGTTCCAGGTTTAACAAATCAACAAAAAAGTGATTTCAAGACATAAATCATCCATCAATTTGATATATACCTTGCACTCATTTTGTTTTCTATCGCCACTAGACTCCCAGTAAAACTGACAACACATCCTGTAACATAAGATATGTCGAAGTAACTTGTCAAGTAATGCATAAGTTATGAACAGACAGCATTACTCTCAGGCAAGGGAAACTGTCACTCAACTCAAGTTTCATCGATTGCTACTGTAGAGTTGTCGTGTTCTCACATTATATAGTTTATATCAAAACTGATACCGGCATATATTTTTGGCATGCAATTTTAGAAGGCATGTTTGTTCATAACAATCCCATAATGATGCTGAGATGATTTCATAACACATGTCTGCAATATGCAGACTACAAACAAGTTAGGTTTTGTATACATATAATGTCTTTCGAAAGTCTGATATTGGGTATTGAGACTTGTTTGTTAAAGATTTGTTTTTCAAAATTGAATGCACTGCACAAACTCAGTATATAGCACGTCATGTAAAGCTTCAAAATATTCATTCGTCACAAAACCAATAAATACCATTATAATTGGTTTACATTTCACCAAATGTTTTGTGGAAAATAGTAATACTCAACGGCGACACTCTTCTGCTTGTTGTCTGCTTTTTGTGCAATTTCTTACTATAGAACATATTTGTTTCCATTTGTTAACACTTAAGTGGTCAAGGGGGGGGGGGGACAAAATAAAAAAAAAATTAAATCGACCCACCCCTTCCCACAACTTTTTAAAATGTTATTTCAGGAATGTATTGGTACTTACATACTGCAAAAATGAGCCATATTTTATTTAAAAATTCCATTTCATATTTTTGGCGGGAAAATGTTGACGCGACACGGAAAACTTAGTTTCGGACGCCATTTTGAAACTGTTTGTCCAATTTTCAAAATGGTTTCTATGTTTTAGTTCTTTTGAAGTACTTTACCTGTGATTAGAGTTTTAACGTGATCTTACTTACAGATACAGAGACACTTTTGTCTTCCTGGACTAATGTTCAATGTCTTAGTACGTTCTTGGTACAACTCAATCGTGTGAAGACATTGGAAGACTCGAATAATAGCTAATAATAACTCAATACTTCATACAGATTGACAAAAATACCTTTCGCTATGTTCTTTTTAATGAATATATATTTTCAGGATCGTAATTCAGTGTATTATTTTCTTCCGTTGAATGATATTAAAAGAGGCGACAACTATCTACAACTGAGTTCAATATGTGACTTGAGACAAAAGTAATTAACTTCTTGGAGCCATCTGTAATAGAAACCCTCATTTCTGTTTCCCTCAGCATATTCAAATGTAATCGTATACTGTAAAAAGGTGGATCGTCACATGGGAAGTTTGAGAAAAGTAAAGTACAGTGTGTAAAGGATTCTAAGAAACAAGAAGACATTGTTAAATTATGTACTTTAATAATGTCTTACATAAATATCTTCCATTACCTTTTTGCCACTTCAATCATTGACAATGCGGGGTACCTTTTAAAATAAAGCATAAGAATAAGACTATTTTAAAATGTAACATCCATCCGTTCAGTCTTTGTTCTCTGTATCTAAGTATCTGTTTTGTTTTTCCGAAGTGTGGGTACAAAATATGAATATATGATAGGATGTTTTGTACATGTCTGAATTTGAGCTGTGAAAGATATCGGCAATTTAAATAAAGGTCAAGGTTAAGGGAACGGTCTGTATTTCACAGATCGGAGTGCCCATCTCTTTTACGAAGCGTTTGTTATAATTGCAGTGAGTAGTTCGTCACACCTCCCTCCCTGCGAGTATATTATCTTCCTTACATTAATGAAAGCCGGTGTAGCAGGAATGCAAATCTCCCGCTCTTATTGTCCGGGTTGTACAGTAAAGTATAGGCTAACAAATCTCAAGCAACATTAGTATCACGCTTTACTCCTTTGGTCTATAGAAGGCGGACTACCATTTGAGGGGGACTAAGATTCCTTTCACACCGGTAACCTTTTGATACCTCGGTAGGGAGGAGCACATTAGGGTAATTATCTTGCTCAAGGACACTACACACGCCTCCCACCGGATTCGAACCCACGACACTCAATGCCCGGTGATTAACACTCGAGGACTAATATCCGCTAGGACGCGCATGTCCTTATTAGATTTAAAGGATATGCAATTTAGATATAAAGAATATCATTGTAAGCAAAATTAGAGTACATAAATTCCCCCTTCTATTTTCCCTAGACTCAATGCAATATATGATACATCCATGCAGTGTCATTCGATCTGTCACATAAAGCTGTCAAGCAATGCATAAGTTATGAACAGACAACATTTACCTTCAAACAAGGAAAACT
>JXSR01S008109.1:13643-27975 GCA_000969725.1 Ophiothrix spiculata
GCAGAATAGTTTAGTTTATTTTTATCTATAAACATTTTTCTTTTAAACTACTTACATATGCAGAACACTATGCTCACAATTTCACAACGAGATGGATGGAATAAGAGAAGATATCCTGTGTATCCCATCATGCATTGCTTCCTGTGGGATTGTTTGTATGGAGAATCATGTGAGTAGTTAGTGGTGGAATTCCCATAAATCAAAATTAATCATTGTAAAATTGCATTTTGGGCATATTTCATCACTAACTACTCACATGACTTTCTGTGCAAAATTTCCCATAGGAAGCAATGCATGATGGGATACACACGATATCTTCTCTTGGATGGAGTCATGGCTAGTTCAATTGAAATACTTATATAAACACTTATAGAAAGATTGCGGCAAAGACATGACCTACGTGACTGATAACAATTTCAGCAATGATCCTGATTATTACTTTATCAGAATAAAGGATAAAGCAATAAAGGATCCTGATAAGGAAGTGAGGTCTAGAAATCATATCGGATAACGACCCAGAAAAATGGATAAGCTTTTTAGTTTGATTTGGCCTTCAAAAGGTTTTATTTGTTTAGTGTTACAAAGAAAACAAATCAATCCAGTTTGGACTATGAAGTTCAACCACTTTAAGGGGGAAAGCACGTTACTCAATTTTACATTTTTGCAAGTTTTTTTTGTACCATAACTTTTTAACAAAGTGCTTAAAGTTAATAAAAGTATACATTTCAAGAAAGGAATTTTCACAAGGAACATGATGGTGATGTTGATTTTTTTGACTATTTGGGCTTCCAGACAAGCTAAAAATAACATTAAAAAAATGACTTCTGAATGGGAATTTTATTTTAAAACCCCCACTCAGATGTGGCATCATTTTTATTTTTAGGATTTTGGCCAATTTTTTGATTTTCATGCCAAATAAGGTCAAAAATTCACTTTTTTTCATTTGTTGACCTTATTTGGCATAAAATTCAAAAAAATTGGTCAAAATCCTCATTTTTTAGAACTATTTTTTCTGAACTGACGGATGGACATGTGACATTACAGGGCATCTCCGCCTCCTGGAAATTTCCTTGCTATACTTTTTTACAGGAAATTTTTCGGATAAAAATCCTGAAATCAGGAAATTTTCTGAAAATTCAATCAAGTTTGGACACTCCCATGACCTGTATCCCTTGGCTTCCTCATCATCCATGTGACACATCAAATCATTTTTTTCAAATCTATATTTCCATATATACAGTGACAGTCTCCTAAAATATGAATGAATACAGTTACACCAAACAAATGATAAATCTATGTTAGGCCGAAAAAAAAAGTTGTTTGGTTGTCCTCAACCGCCCGCCCCTATTTTTCGAAACTGGAAAAAAGTTTTTACTGTACAAAAGTATACCGCGCCTAATTTTCAGATTTCCGAAAAAAAGTGGTTTTTTTCTTTGAGAATTTTGATTTTTTGAAAATATTTTTTAAGTTGTTTTTTTATTTTGTTTCCATTTTAATACTGTTTTTTAAACATGTATAAAGAGATTTTTTGGTACAGTAGACTTTATAGAGGCCATAATTTGGTGTATTTTTGACTTACATTTGAAAAAAAAAAAAATCCGCCTGCCCACAATTCCTCAAAAAAAGTTGTGGAGGACAACCAAACAATTTTTTTTTGTCTTATTGCAAAACAATGAAAGGAAACAATCACACTTCCTTGATCCGATTACACACGCTCTGATAACACACGCTCTGTTATCATTTGGTATGAAAGATCAACATATCATTGGTCTGATCAAACAAGTCAGTCACATGCTCAAAATATCACGTGTGTATCAGATAAAATACAGTTGTGAATTTGAAATATAAATCACCTGAACTAATTTTGCAACTGTGTTCCATGTTGTACCTGCATGTAACATGTGTGCAAAATTGCGATTCAGTTCCAGTGTTGTATAGGTGACATTTTTTATGCTCACATTTATTTTCTATTGCAAAAATAATATTGCAAAAATAAATGTTCCATGAAATATAATGTGAATGTACTGTGCTAAAAAAATGTTTTATGGCCCCCCTCCCCCCCCCCGAAATGGCTGTTTTAAAAGATTTTATCTTCAAATCAAATCTTCCAAAGGCACGTAAATCAGGTTTTTTAAATTTTTTGTCGCCTAAGGGCTCTGTCACACATTAGGAAACGTACAAATAACAAACAAAAACCATACACTGTTTCAGTCATTGAAATACATGTATATTGATTACCAAACCAGTGTACGTTATTTGTTCGTTATTTGTATGTTTCGTGATGTGTGACAGCATAAATTTTCACATGTGCAAAAATATTTGTTTTTACAGTATGACTCCTTACAAAATTCTTGTACAAATATTCTGATATAATTCTATTATGAACATGATGATACTTGGCTTGGTGGTGGCATTTCTGCAAGGAGCTTCTTGGGGTTGATGGTGACAGTCTTGGAGGTGTTATCCGTCTTGTAGATGCCTACCAAACGATCGGCCAACTCAAACATGTTGTTACGCAGGGAGATCACGATGAATTGCGCATTCTTGGTTCTCTCCTGTCGGGAAAAAAAGAAAAATAATGTTAGACGTACACAAATAACTGTTGGAATCAAATTGTATTGTGCATTTAAATCGTCACTGTGGTTTATTTATTTATTTATTTATTTCATTCTTCTTTATCCTGGGTTATCCCTTCAACACCTTCATCATCAAATTTCAAACGTTCAATAAAATGATTAATTTTAATACTTGAGTAGAAATCAGGAACTACCAGTACCAAATATTATTGATTGTGGATATGTCATTTTTTTTTTATTCATAAACGTTGATTAACTGTAATTGTTTTACATGTTGCTAGATTTAATTTGGTTGTGAATTCTTGGCATAAAAAACCTGGAAATGAACAAAATAAGCATTGCTGACATCTACTGACGAATATCAACATTTATATCCTTTCAAATGGGAAAAATTACATTCTATCAGGCATATCACAACAGCTTTTACTAGAACTATTCTGACCATACCCCCCAGTCAGGGCATAAAATTATTATTTTTTCCTCAGGAGCAAATTTTTGAAGCTCAAAGTTTCCTCAATCAGCTCGTAAATTTATTTTTTTTCCCTCATGAATGCACAATTTCCTCAATTTCTTCTGTTGCTTCCTGCGAGCGGTGCCGCCCGCTCATACACAATTTGCTGGTGCGGGCCCCAGTAAATAATTGAACGGCTTAGTACGAGTTGAAGCTTGGATTCGTAATGGTCCATGCATAAAGTAAACACAGTTTTATGAGTCTATAGTATAATTGAAGCAACAGACTCTAATACTGGAGATTTTCAGCTAAACCATGGAATTGCAAATGCTATTTATATACAAGAATGCAAGGCATAATGAGAATAATTCATTTAAAAAATGGCAAAAAGCTGTGTCTACCTACACTTTTGAACAAGAGTTTTTTTACCAAATTTTGATATAAAGGGTTTGAATTTGGCAATAAAACTTTGCATGCTGTCATTATCACTGCAAATACTTCAAATGATACAAGAATCTCAAAACGCTTGGGGAAAAGTTTGGGGATGATGCCCCTTTAAGGTACCTTTTGCTGTAACGTGTCACATATGATCGATGTGCATATTCACCAAAGGATAAGATAGGGATCAGTTAAATACGTACCTTAATATAATGTCCGACGATGGAGACATTCTTAAAATCCAAGGCAGCATCGATTTCATCCATGACGTAAAGTGGCGTTGGTTTAAACTGATGGAGAGCAAACACCAACGACAGAGAACTGAGGGTTTTCTCACCACCGGAAAGGTTGCAGATGTTCTTCCAACTCTTCTTTGGTGGACGGACACTGAGAAGAAAAATGGAAAAACACTTGTGAATAAATATGCAGACCTGAAACTGAACCTTTAAAAAGAGCTGAAAACCATCCAATTTTGCAGCAAAGAGCTTAAATTTGGCTGATTTATCAAGAAAAAGAGCTGAAAAGCAAAATGAAGAGCTGAAATTAGCTGAAAAGTTTTGGGTCTGAATATGATATTCAACTACATGCTATATATTAGCAAACCATAGCCTTACATAAAATACAAACACATTTCGTCAATATGGTCTACTTTTCGTGACACTTTAAACCAAAAAACTAAATCAGGGATGCAAGTCATCGAAGCCAACATTTCCTGAAATGTCTTCAAATTTCCTGAAAAGAGCAATTTTCCAACTCTTCTATACAGGGCAAAAATTCCTGAAAACAAGATATTTTCAGCAAAATTTCCTGAATTCAGGAAATTTCTAGAAAACTTTCATCCCTGCTATATGCCACTTAAGTTTAACGATTGAAAATGGGTGCTGCTGGCAGCTCTTTGCCTTTCTTGACATGAATACATCTGTGGGACATGAGTACCAGCTAATTAATTTAGCTTCTTTAGAAATAAGAAAAAAGAAATTGTTGCCTTGCACTCTAGTGCAAAAAAAATTAACTGAAAATCTCTCATAAACCTTAAACAAAAAAAGAAATGCGCTAAAAGCTATGCGTACGGGAAGCTGAGACAGACTATTTTTTTTCTTTGGCCTTATATTACATGAATGACCATAATATTACATGATTTTTGCAATGGATGAGCAAAATGGGAAGGTAGGATTACCAACTACTGTACTTAATTGCTTAGGCAGCTCAAGGGATAGCTTGTCTCAAAATCAATTATCATGATATTTGGAATAAACACTGGTAATTTCAAATTGTTTTAACGCCCCCTCAAAAAAACCCAACAACAACAACAACAATGGCACAACACAGTAACTGTTATTAAAGTCACCTGAAGAAAACCTTTTTCACTTTTGTGTTTTGTATACCGAGGTTAAAGTTCACACACAACTCACGCAATACTCATGAGCTCCCATGATTTGACTGTTCTGGTGTTGCGTGACTCGATGATGGATTAGATTGGTTTAATGTTCATGCACGCAGCAATTTGGCACCACCCAGAATGAAAAGGATTTTTTCAGAATACTATAAGGCATACCTGAATACAATTCCTTCTGAGAAAGGATCCAAACTATCCACCAATTCTAATTCTGCATCGCCACCTAATGTAATCATCTGGTACATTTCTTTCAAGTATTCGTTGATGGTACTGAAGCCCTTCATGAACATGTCCAGACGTTGTTTGCGCATGTCCTCTAGTTCGCGCCTCTGCTTATTACGGTTCTCTGTGAGCTCATCGTATTCGGCAACACGAGCAAGATATGCTTCTTCCTGCAAAGTATTACATCAAACAAATATTTAATATGAAGGATATGTGTCAAAATATTGTTGCCTCTGATTTATGACAAATGCAACTTTCATTTTGCCATCTACTCAGCAAAGTACTTTCTGTTAGTGTAGTGGTAAAGAACCTGTTTAGGAGCAAAGAAAATGGTGAACAGTTTATAAGAATTGTCATTAGGATTTCATGTTTCGGGTCACTTTCTTGAAATGAAATATAACAGGTGTTTTAAAGATTCTATTTTAAGCAACTATAATCAAGTAAAAAAGTTTTGGCACATTTTACTACACATCTCAATAATTTTTGAAGTTTTCGTTGCTTCCTCACTAAATGTCGACAAGTGCTATAACACAAGAGTGGTCTGAGTGGAAGGGGAGGGATGTGGAGAGGAATTTCCCCATCACAACCGACTTGAAAATCGCTGATCATAAATTGCTTCTCCAGTAACCAGTTGAACGCAGCTAAAAGAACTCTTCCATTCCAATGAACTGTTTCCTTGATTGCAGATAGAGCATATGATCAGCTCTCGGAACAACAATATTAGATTTATGATCTTTTGAGTCAAAATCTCTATGAAGAATTAAATTACAACTTGGGTACATGCTTTGTAGATATATTCAGAGTCCTTTCAATCCGGCAAGCTGCTCACAGTGGCTCGCAAAAGCGTGTATAATTTGTCAGAATTTCTATTTTCACAAAATTTTTTCAAATAGCTCTAAAAAACCCAACATCAACCACCTACAAGCCCAAATTGGCCGAAAATTCCCTAGCAAGCAGTTGAATTGAAGAGCTATCTAGCGCCATCATTTTTATTACCAAAGAGAACAATTCTGGCGCACTACAATTACTGTATGCTATCATAAAGTTAGGTCTCAAGCCTACAACAATTGAACGTAAGTCCTTTGTAATGATAACGCATGGTGTGTGCAGAGTTTTAATGAAGGACTTTATTTGAGAAACTTTTAGCAACGGGAGTCGGAATTTCTTTACAGCAGCGTTAATCTCTACTTGCCTTCTTCTTGTACTGCTGTATAGCAGCAAGATTCGGATTCATTTTAGCTAGTTGTTCTTCCTGCACTGTGATTTCATATTGTACATCGTCAGTGCTACCGGCATTCAGGTCCTCATCCGAGTACGTCTCTGGTAAAGTCTCTGGGTTCTCTTTGTCTATGGTGTGTAGTGTTAGCTTATCAAGCTGGTGATAGAAGAAAAAAAATTATCAAAATATGATAAAAACAGGCACAGCACTTGGGTTAAGTGTTAGGAGGCAATGTGTTGCATAAGTACCCTTTCTAGTTTCACAGAGATATGGTATCTGAGGGGTGTGTGTCCCCCTAAGTTTGAAAGAAAATGCAATTTTTCAACTTGATTTGCATGATTTGTTGCATAGTTCTTGCAAATACATTGAAAGTGTTTTCTCTTTCCCTCTCCTTCCTTTCTACCCCGCCCTATATTTCCCTTTTTTGCTTTGTTTTTCAGACCTTAGTGGGAGCAATTGCATAATGGTTTTAAGATAATACACCTGAAACAAACGGAATCTATACAACTGCCTTTTCTGTTCATACCTCTTTCTTCCAATGTCTAGTTTTCTGCTGGTTCTCTTTCACTTTAGCTTCATAGCCTTCCAATTCATGTTTCACCTCCACCTGTTTACTCTTAGTCTCCGTCTCAGTCTGCTGTAACTTAGCAAGGGCATCTGAAACAAAATAGGATGATCAGAAAAATTTAAAGAAATATTCTGAATGGAAAATAAATGCCAAGGTCAAACCAATTTCATCATTATTACCCAAATCATCCAAACCCATGAATCAATAATGGCACCTTTCATTTAGTAATTGTCTTTTACAACAAAAATGCTACCTGGTGGCTGGCATTGTTTTATGGATGAATTTTACAATAACAAAATGTTACCCTTTCAATTAAGGCGGAACCATAGTCGGCCTCCAAACAACATTTTCTCTAACAAACATTTGGTTGTGACGTCACCAAATATTTGCCATTGAATTTAAAGTATGAACGGGTAAAAAAAAGTATAGATGGCAATTCAATAGCATGTGCAATCTAGCGCGGAATTTTATTTGGTCTCAACTCGGTGTTGAAGTTATTTTGTTTGGAGTCACTTGTCATATTGATGCCACAACCAAATGTTCGGTAGCGAAAATTTTGTTTGGAGGCCGACTATGGTTTCGGCCTTACTAGCTAAATCCCAGAGTTTAAAAATGACCTGTGATTTGGAAAATCTCTCCACCTACCATGATTTACCAAGTATGTTAATCAATAAAACTAGTGTTAGTTGAATTGAGTTGTCAGCATGCATGAATTAACGTGGATACAAATCAAGATGCAAGTTAGTACCACTAAAAATCCTGAAATTTTTGTCACATATCCTAAAAATGCAGGTTCATTGAGGCAAAAAAGCTTTTGAGGGCTAAAAATAAATGAAAAAAGTGTAAATTAAGAGAAAAAATTTCCTAAAAACCTTCGGGAATTTACTGGTCTATTGGCTGAAATCCACATCTCCAAACATTAGAGGTGTGCGATTTAAAATGCAAGTTCCACCGGTAGGCCTAGATACATCTGGTACCAGCTATGCCAAGCGTAATTTCCATCCGGATCTCCAATTGTTATTTCTGTGTCTGACAGTGGCATCATGGTGCTTACTCTGTCTACAAAACCCTACCTTTGCTTTGTTCCAACTGTCCCTCCATATCCTGCATCTCCAGCTCTGCTGCTCTGAATGCTTCCAAGACTTTAGTAGCGTCATCCTCCAGGCGCTTGAATTCCTTCTCGATCTTCTCCAAGGCTTCTGCATTCTCCTTCTCTTCTTTCTCCATGGTGGTCACATTGTCTTCAGTTCTCTTCATATTTCTGGTGATTGGGATAAAAAAAGAAATTAAATTTGCTTTAGGGGCGACTTCAAAACTCAACCGGTGGTTGTCTGCCGGTTCTGGGCTGTTGGCTATTGTTTATTCCAGTTCAACCGCCCAGAACCGGCAGGCAACAGTCGGTTGAGTTTTGAAGCGACCCCTTATAACAGGCATCAAATAAAAGCTCAACCAAAAGCAGTACCAAATGTTTCTATCAAGATTGCTTCACATCACTCTGAAGACTTGCTAATGTTAAGTCCTTGGATTTACTGCTGAGACGTAAATGTATTTTGACTAGTTCCTTATTGTTAAGCTTAATATGTGGTATGGTGAAATTATTGGAAATGCATTAATTTAAAATGGATGTGTTTCATGTTTGATTCAGTTTAACTTGCTCAGATAGTCATAAAATAATGCTGCTTTCATACTTATTGTCTCTTTGCAGCTCCGTCGCTTGCTTCCTTTCACACTTTTGTAGCTTTGCAGTGTTGTCGCTTTTCAGATTTGCCGCTTCATGTCGCTCTGAAAGTTTAACTCATTTCAATTCAAAAATTCTCGCCGTGCGACAAAATTTTGCCGATATCGATTATCTCAGCGACATGAAGCAACTTGCAAAAAATATACGTCACGCAGCGACAAAGCTGCAAAACTACACGAGTATGAAAGTAGCATTAGAGAGGGTATCATATATTTCATTAAGAGAAATTCCACTTTTTTCAAATTTGACTCTTTTCTAACATATTAGCATATTTGATGTTCCCTTCAGCTTAAGCTATCAGTTCAGATAGCTTTTGTAATAAACATGTTAACTCTTAAAGGTTACATGCAAAGAAGGTGAACACTGAGCAGTAATGAACCAATTAACACTAATATAGGACGAATACACAACAATTCCTGCATTGTTTTGCTTCCCAATAAAAATAAAAGCATTTTTAGAATACACGACACAAATCTATACCACTTTTTGATGACATGTATAAAGGTTACCTGACCTGTGCAACCAACTTCTGCAGTGCATAGAAGTGTATACAGTTTAAGCAGTCTTTTTGTGTGTTGAAATTTTTCACTAACCTGTTATTGACTGGTATTAAGTTAATTATATTCCAAATGATGCTTTACAATAATGTATGAATCTCAAATGATATTAAAAGTAAACTTTAAAAAACTATTTTCAAATTAAACACCGTTTCTAGTCAAAAGTCAAAAAATATTTCAATATATAATATCAAAACCCCATTGGTTTGCATTGTGACTGGCAACACTGCATAATTCTTGGGTAACCTTTATTCTTGCCATTTTGGGTGTTGCTTGGATCATTGGTTTTTGTGAAATGGTCATTGAGTAATAGTTATTTTATCTTATTTTGCTGTTGCTTTGGTGAAAATTGATTACTTTTGTGTTTAATTTGTTTGATACAGCTAAATTCTAGACTTTGGTGTCAAATATGCCCAGCCTTTGCATGTAACCTTTAAGATTTGCCTGCTGACTTTATTCACTTGATTAGTTCAACCAAATGATATTATAATTCATAAACCTACTTACTATGCAACCTACCTGTTAGCATTTTTGATGGCGACTTTAGCTTTTGTTATGGCTCCAATAGCTTTATCAATCTCCATGTTGACTTTATCTAGCTTAGCCTGCTGTGATTTCATTTTACTGCTACCGATTTCCATGATCTTATCGTGCAGTTTCTTCACTTCTGCTTCCACTTTGCCGGCAGCTTCTGCCACTTTCTCGTATTCTGTTGAGAATAAGTATCAGGTAATCTATAAGTACTGTTATATTCCGTAAGTTGTGGATACGGTCACTTTATAGCAGAGGTTCTCAACTAGTTCTTACAATGCGCCACATAAATGAGAAAATTATCCGCTGAAGCGCCACATGCGTCTGTTTTTTAGTGTATTTCTAATGTATTTCTTTTGTTTTTTGAGAGAGCAAAAGTGCCAATCTGCAATAGTCAAAGTGCCACATTTGGCGCGTGCGCCGCTAGTAGAGAATCCCTGCTATACATGGTGTATGGCAATGGTTTTATTATAATATCAAAAGGTACAAGTTGTCTGCAAACCTGATTCTGAGCTACGGCCGTCTGAAATTGAAAATGAGTGAAAAATGGTCGGGAAGTCGATTTTTAGATATCATCAACAAATAGGTCCTTGAAGTATATATTTTCAATGAATGAACTTGTTTTCTGAAAATATACACTCTGAAAAAATTGAGTTGTTTGTGACCAAATCAGCCTTGTTTTCGCTAAAAAATGTCTGTAAAATAGGCTAATAACATGCTATTAATTAGTAAAGTTTAATAACCATTTTTTCAAAAGTGAATAAGCTTTTTCCGCACATGGAAAAACATAGTCAATAAAGCAATATATAGGGTAACCTTTGGTAATTTTTTGCTAGGTCACTCCAAACACAGGATATGCTGAAAAATTCATTTTCTCCAACCTGCTACAAAATTTCTCTAGACCCTAAAAAGCAGCTCTCAAATTTCTAAAAACATCAAAATGATAATAATCTTTAACCAGTCTGACTACATTTGAACCACAGAACATAATTAAAAAGAAAAATTTTACCAAAAAACATAGTTCCCCACCATTTTTGAAGCTTTTACTTTAGAGAATGCAATGAAATACTTGCTCCCGGAATGCCCTGCACTGGCCGAAAGCCTTTATTAGTGGTGTGTGTCCTTAAGAGACTACTTGGGTGGTGAAATCAACAAGAGTAAAGTGCTCTTACCTTTGCCAAATTTGGCAGCTGCCTTTTCAAGTGCACCCATATCAACCTCCTTCATAACCTGCTCAACCTCAGCTTCAAATTCTATGATTTGCTGTTTGAGGGCTATTTCTTGCTCAGCTTTAGCCTGAAAAATGAACAAAGTAAGAACTATTTTTAGTTTCATCAGCATGGAATCAGGTTTTCATTTGCTGTTTACTTGAATAGGATCTAGAATATTATGTAAATATCACACTAATGATGTGAGCAATGATTCAATAATTCAATTTTTTTTTCTAAATAGCTAGGCAAGCGAGGACATCCAAGCGTCTTGTTTACATCCGGGACCTTTGTTCGATATAGCGTGGTGAAAACAATTGCTGACTCCCCATTCAACTTAATGGAGAAAATTACCGCTCTCAGAAATTTTGATTGATTCTAGCAAAATATTTTGATACCAAAATCAAGTGAGATGTGTAGATTCAAACCACAACAAGATGACAAACACCTCATCATTTCACAGATTTTTCTCGCTAAAAAAGAAAGAATGCCTGGTTGAAGTATTGATTGTTTTCACCGTGCACAAAGTTCAACATGAGTTAATTTTAAACCACTGCGCTGCGTATGACGTAGGTCCGCTTTCGGCTATAATTCGTGCTTTCTTTTTACTATTGCTATCTGGGGAAAGACAATTATTTCCTTGATTGTCGTGAAGTTATTTTAATGTCTCTTTGCATTATTTGAATATTTGTATAATTTGTATAATAACAAGTTCAAATAAATATTATTATATCACTCATTACTAAATTCTAGACATTTCATTGGTTTATTCCCGTTTCACCTCTCCATGTGATTTAAGAAACTATAATTGCACTGCACTGAAATACACATGCTCTGCACCAAGTAATTTTTTCTAAGGCCAATTCAACCACTGTTGGATGATAGTGAAGTTATCAATATTTTGAGGTTAACAATTTTTTAAATGAGTGATATAAAACAAATATTAATTGCCTCAAATTCATGTGATGGTAAAAAATATCACTCGCTGAAAGTTGAATGTTCCATTTCACTCTCCGTACTAGTTCAGAAAATGGAACAACACATCTTTTTCTTCGCAATGATATTTCTACCATCACACTCATGGTTAGTTTTTATTTTTTTAAACTCTGCTCACCTTGATATCCATGCCATGTTTCTTCACATTGACCTTCATCTGATTCACCTGCTTCTCCAAGAAATGCACCTCTCCTTCCAGAGTCCTGAGTCGATCTCTCAGCTGGTTGGTCTGACCACGCTTCTGGGACAGCTGGTCCTCCATCCTAGCAAACTGGCCTGGGCTGATGTCTTCTTTAATAGCACATCCCATGCGACCTCTGGCTACACTTTTGCCACCTCCACTCATTGTACCTTGAAGAAAAAAATAAGTGATTCGGTTTTACTAGAATTGGTTAAGTCTCAACTCGAATGAAAAGTTATGAAATAGTTCATACTGTGTGCATGTCCAAGAAAAAGAGATTGGTATGTGTACCCTTTCTGACTGACTAAAAAATCACCAAAATATAGGGTCTTTATTTTTTCTTCTTTTAAAACTCCAATAACATTTTGGAAAAAAAGAGACCTACCAACCCTCCTGATTTCTTTTTCAAAAAAGAGCAAATACACATTATATTTGTTTGGCCTAAACTATTGATTTATCAATTGTGATATCCTATTTTCAATTATATTCTATCTTCTGCATTTGTTGCTTCAGTGATGTATTTTCATCAAAACAAGCAGTATGTCACATGGAGTGAAAATCAAACCTATTAGATTCATTGCCAACATCACGCAATAGAAGACTCCAATCATAAGTAGCGTGCCACTGTATGTGCGTGTGAACTTTAAGGGGCATTGGACAAAATTTTAAATTTTATTTAAGCATGATTTACACTTCATACATGCTAGAAAAATAACAATCAATTACCAGATATCGAGAAAATTTTAATCAAAACCTTCAGAAAAGTCTAAAATTTTAATTAAATTTTGTTTGTTGATCTTGGGTATGAGACTATTCTGTAAATGTATTTATTGATGCTATAAATCAGGGATGCAAGTCACTTAAGTAAAAATTTCCTGAAATGTCTTAAAAATTACTTGATAAGACCACTCTTCTTAATCTTTTATATAGGACAAAATTTCCTGAAAACAAGATATTTTCAGTACAATTTCCTGAATTCAGGAAATTTCCTGAAAACTTACATCCCTGATAAATCAAGAAAGAGACCAAAATTTGTTTGTTAAACATTCCTTTCATATCATAGATTGCAGATAACACAAAAGAAATTTGGAGTTTGCATTAGATCTCCTGAAAAGACAAATTTTAAAAATTCAACTATAGAGGGCAGTATTTATTATTGTCGACAACGATAATGAAAAATAAATATCTAAACATTTTAATATATGGGGTTTGAATTTGAAAATGAAACTTTGCATGCTGTCATTATTACCCCTAATACTTCAAATGAAGCAAAAATATCAAAATGCTCGGAGAAAAGTTTGGGGATGATGCTGAACTTGTCCAACGCCCTCGCCCCTTTAAACCTTGGCGCACAGAATGTGTTTAAGTGAAAACGAATTATTTTCACACAGTAGGAAGAAATCATTCATAGCTAACAATAGCTAGTGCCTGATTAATTTAACACCACCATTTTTTAAAATGTAAATCAAACAAACATTTATCTTAAAGCACAGAAATCATGAAATGATTCAATTCCTAACAGAAAATGACTTCCTCTCCTCAATTTAAACATACCGGAGGATTCAATTAGCTGCCCTGAAAGCGATACCACCCTGTGTCTTTTGGTTCCTTGTAATGCTATCCTGGTAGCCTGATCCAAGTCCTTTGCTACCAATGTGTTACCCAATGCATAGTAGAAGGCAACTTACCAGAGGATTCAATTAGCTGCCCTGTTAACGATACCACCCTGTGTCTCTTGGTTCCTTGTAATGCTATCCTGGTAGCCTGATCCAAGTCCTTAGCTACCAATGTGTTACCCAATGCATAGTAGAAGGAAACTTACCAGAGGATTCAATTAGCTGCCCTGTTAGCGATACCACCCTGTGTCTCTTGGTTCCTTGTAATGCTATCCTGGTAGCCTGATCCAAGTCCTTAGCTACCAATGTGTTACCCAATGCATAGAAGAAGGCAACTTTAAATTTCTCCTCCTTTACACGTACAAGGTCAAAAAGACGAGGCACATTCTCTGGGCTGGATGGAATATAGAAAAATGTTATAATCTTGATGTGCTTCAAGTAATCACATGAATGTAAAAAAGATGTATATGAAACAGTTGCCATTTTGTAAATTTGCATTACAGACTATATGTGACGCGTTACATCAAAAGGTACAAGTTGTCGGCCAAGTAAATTTTGAGATACAGGCAAATAAAGCTCGTAAATTATAAAGAAAATAATAAGAAAATTGTCATCTTTATTCACCATATCTTCAA
>JXSR01S008110.1:0-11932 GCA_000969725.1 Ophiothrix spiculata
GTCTTCATCTTATTGGTGATTTTAATTTTCTCTCTCAGTGTTTTGTCGATTTTTGAGCCCGTCCTTGCCATGTCTTGTTTTGCTCTTGTGTAAGTTTTTCTTTAGGGGTAGACTATCATACAGGCCTTTCTGGCCTTCTAGTCCACTCCTCCATAAGTTTTGCCTGTTTTGTTTATATGTTGGTTTTTTTATGTTACTTGTAAAATTTTATGGAAATAAAGTTTGATATATGATTGATATAGAAAAAAAAAAAAAAAATTAAGCTTAATGAAATTCAGGCCTAGCTTAGGTCTAGGCTCATCAGTAAACAAATATGGTTGGTCAATACTCAGTTAAATAGAAATGCTTAAAAAATACCTACACATTTTGTATTTGATGTCATTGTAAATAATATGGAAGCTTCAATCTTCTTTAAAAATTCTTCTTTGGTATGGAACAATAATCTTGACCCTGTGTGCCACTGCCATTTGGAATAAACAGTGATCACTGAATTCCCTACTGGGTTCCGTATCACCTGTTTGATTCAGGTAATACAGGCAAATATTAATTGAATCTTAACCAATAAAAATACATGATAACTGTCAACTACATGACCCCATGTGATCCCGTTTCACTCCAAAAAGCACAACTTTTGTTTGGACTCACGACTTACTTTATAATGCATGAGTTATGTGATCATGCAATGTACCCCTGACAAGTTGAAAACCTTTTTTTGTGAAATCATGGTTTTGACCCCTATGAGGTCACATGATACGTCTAGTTGGGGTTAAGGATTATTTTGACGGAGTTTGAGTCGGATCAGCCATTGTCTGTAGTAGTTATGATGATTTCAGTAAAAACCAATATTTGACCCGCGTGACCCCATGTGTTCTCGCGTCATCCTCTTGAGCACAACGTTTGTTAAGATATATGATCTTCTTAATATGCATTGAGTTATACGATCGTGCAATGTAAACCTAACAAGTTGACAAGCTTTTCGTAAAAACAAACAAACTTTTTTGACCCTTGTGCTCTTGTGTTACACTGCTCACTTGACATGTGTAGGAGTTATTGTGATTTTAGTAAAAATCTATATTTGATCCGTGTGACCCCTTGTGACCCCGGGTCACCCCAAAAGCACTATTTTTAAGGATCTTAAGCATTAATTAGAAGATCGTACAAATCAACCCTGACAAGTTGATTTTTTTTTCGTGAATTACGTTTTTGGTCCATGCTACCTCTATGTGACCTTTGTTTGGTCAAAGGTCACATGACATTGTTACAGTCCCCTGATTTTGGCAATAGTAATAATATGTGTTGAAGTATTTTGAAGAAAATGTTTTAGACTCGTGTGAAATGTATAACATGATTTAAAATTGCTATGGCCTATTTGATAAGTAAAAACAAAAAATCCTCTACTTAAAATTTAATTGGTCATTAATGAGAGTTGGCACGCGACCTGTGTGTTAGCCTCCACATGCTTCTGCGAGAGTCTGGAATGCTGTGACTCATTGCAAAACAATGCATAAACACTCCAGTATCAATAGGTTGTTGCATTGATGTAAGTCCCTCCTACTTGAAATAACAATAGGGCCTTTGTTTAGGTGTGAAACTCAAGTGGTTTGTTTTGATCTGCACATGTAATAAGACTTGCAGTGGCCTAGAGGATTCTAGATTATGTTTGCTAGAATGATGATGAAATTTCTGGTGGACATAAATTAATATAAAAAGAGGTGGCTTTTGAGATGTGGGGTCACTCAACTTTTGTTAGCTATACATGTAAATCGGGCTACTTTAGTCAGCTATTGGAGAGATATCATTGAGATATTTTGGAGGAGATAATGGCATATTTGATGGGATTATTGAACTGATATTATATGATTATTTGCTGCCTTTTTCGAGTACTTTTTATGCATAGCTTTTATAGTGGATAAGTTTAGTCGCTGGATCTTGGATCATTTTTATAATAGCTTTGGATCAGAAGTTTGAGATTGTAAAAGTCTTTTGGAGTTTTATATTGACTGATATTGAACATTATTCGGAACTTTATACTCTTGAAGTTGAAAGGAGTTTATCGGATAATTTTGTTCCATTTTGGTTCTGGATTTGCGGACAATTGCTCATATGTCATACAGGACTGAGACTATTTGGAAATATTACAAGGAACAGAATCCACGTGTAATTAGCTTACATGTTCAAGTCAGAAGCCACTCGTGAGTAGTATAACAACTGTAGATAAGATAGTTACACTGTTGAATTGTTTGTGTACTAAATAAATTGCTGTTTTCATATGTTGTTGATAAAATCTTGACTTACAGTGTATCTATTCTTGCTTTGCTTTTAGTTCGAACCCGAAAGGTTAATTCTGACCTTGATCCGTGTGTTTGTGTCGTAACAACATGTAGGGGTAAGTGTTGTTGTGGCTAAGATTAGTCAAAGAAAGAACAAGAGAGAAAGAAGATTTTTAAAAAATGAAACAAAGAACAATTTGAAAATTTGACTTTTGAACCATGAAGTTTGACCTTTTGGGTCAAAGGTCACATGTGTTCTGTAAATTTTTGGCAACCTATATGTGCAATTAGAATAATTCTGACACCTTTACTTGGAAGGTACTGGTTTTGAGTTTTAAAAATTTGACCTTTCTAATAACCTTTGATCCCTAAGGAAGTGTTAGACGTCTAGGTAACCGGACAACTTTTGATCGCTACTTTAAGAAGAACAATTTGACACCCTGTCTTCATATTGGACAAATTTGAAAATTTGTCCGTTGACCCATGAAGCATGACCTTGGTCAAAAGTTACTTACATGTGTTCAGTAGGTTTGTTGCAACCTATCTGTGCAAGTAGAATAATTCTGAAATCAGCTTGGAAGATACTGATTTTGAAAAAAAAAATGCCTTCCTGGTGAATTTTGATCCCTAAGGAAATGTCAGACGTCGAAGTCACTATGACAACTTTTGATCGCTGTTTCAAGACGAACAATTTGACAACCGATTTTATGAAATTGAAGAGCTTAGTGCAAGAAGTGTTCAAGTGCCATTTTGACGAAATTGAGTTATTGGTGGTTTTGAAGTCGCAGTAGGACAGAACATATTGTGACAAATGTTTAAGTGATTTCCCTCTCGTAAGGGGTCGTCATACTTGAGTGATTTTTTTGGTAAAATTTGAAAATTGTTCAAATAATGTCAAGTTACATATCAAATAACTCGTCTTGTCATGCAGATTCCAAATATATATGGTTTTATATACCTTCAGGGCTTTGTTGAGATATACCTAAAAAATCGACACGAGGTCAAGTGAGGTCAAATTTTCAACAAGGTCCGATTTGCGTGAATGACATATCAAATTGTTTGTTTTGAATTGCAGATTCCAAAAATATATGCTTTGAGAATGTTTTGATTATTTATTTTAAAATATCGAGTATTATTTGTTTAGTGACCATGATTTTAGTGGAAGAAGTGATCAAGTACAAAATAGTGATTATTCATTATAGAAAATCGATAAACAAACCTGTAATTCACTGTGATTGATCATCTCCTATCAACAAAAACATATACGTAATATGAATTCAGCACCTCTCTTGATTTAAAAGTTATTAACAACGCAGAGCTTTAAACGCTCATAACTCAAAACTAGTATTTTGGCACTTGACTGCTTCTTCCACTAAGGTCTTCAATTGAACAAACTTGAAAATTTGACCTTTGACCTATGGAATCTAGGGTCAATGGTCACCTACATGTTCTCAGTATTTTCGTTATCCATCTGAAACTTGCAATATATTAATTTGTTATTTTTGTCTTTTAAAATTTGACCTTTGACCTAAGGAAGGGTCGGACGTAGAGTTATTTATGGCAACTTTTGATTGTAACTTGAAGACGAACAATTTGACAACTTAATTTTTGACATTGAACAAACTATAAAATATGACCTTTAACCTATGAACTTTGACCTTTGTGGTCAAAGATCACTTTGAATAATACCCTTTGCACTTTGCAAATATTGAATTTTGATGATTTGACCTTTTTGACCTCGTGACCTCAAATAACCTTTGATCAATTTCATAGTTTGATGAGAGGTTGTTAGCCGATCCCTATGCATGATTTTTAGGAATCTGCCATCAAACAATAAACGGGTTTTTACCTCAATTGCGCTCTGCTGACCTTTAACCCCGTGTTGGTCATGTGACGCAATTGAATTGGCCCATTGCTAATTTGGACCAAGTTTGATGACAATCGGGCAATGGACTTTGTAAATATTGCCGTTGAAAGTATTGATAGAAAAAATAAGAAAGAAACGTCGTAAAATATACTATTTTGGATTGAATCCCAAATGGAAGAAAGAACGGACTAAGATCATAAAGATACAAACCATTTGTTATCCCAAACTGATAGAAGAAGCCGGACATGATTTTTGTGTAAATGTGAAAACTTTTACCTGGGCCCGGTTATATTTGGAGCAGAAGTAAAAATTGACTCTGCTGTGTGTGTGGATGAATAACCAAACTTTGTTTGGGTGGAGTTATACTGATGAATGCAGAAGAGACTTTCTCTTTGGAGTATAGCGATATATTGAAGATTATTTTGTAGTTTTCGATATATTGAGGAGCATTTTGGAGTTAGTGATATATTTTATTATAGATTTGGAGTTAGTGATACATTGGAGAATGAATATTGACCTGCGTGCTTTATATTTATCAAAGAGGATAATTTACATTCCAGCGTCTGATATAAAATATTTTCTAAAACCTAGAAGAGTTTTGCTTCTATTGTTGAGATCTGAGATTGTGTAATAGTTGAATACTGTTCGGAATTTACAGGAAAACTTGACCATGCTTGATACCACCTGTTACTTTGCCTCAAACCTGTTGTGACCTTACTCCCTCCAATAAGGCCAAGTCTATTATCCCTCCAATAAGGTCAAGTCTATTATCCCTCCAACTCCTAATACCTCCAATTTGAAACTGACCCTGAGTAATGTTATAAATACCACAACATTGTTAACAGATGTGCTTAGTGCTTAGTGCATAGTTTAATGTCAGTCAGCATTTGGTCAGTGAGATCGTGGAATGGATAATACATGAGTTTTTAAGCAACATTTTTGTGTCAAGAGTCTTATTCTTTATTTAAGTCCTTATCTATTACGCCGAAGCGTAACACTGGTGGCCATGCGATGGGATAAAGACTTGCACACGCCATTGGACAAGCTGAGTAAACGCCAAGGAGTTAACGCTACCATCGACAGTTTGACATATATTTTTTCTGCGTGTTGTGTTTCACCTAATAGCTCGGGGAAATGCCTGCAAAGAAGGGCAACTCGCTCAATAAAGATCTACAATCAAAGCTGGAACAGCAAGTTAAAGACTTAAAGGACGATCTTACTTTATTACAATCTGAATTAAATATATCTGTTGTAAAACACACAGAGTTATAACAGATAATTATTGAAAAGGAGGATCAAATTGAAACACTGATAGGAGAGACTGAAAGAAACAAGGAACTTGAACAAACAAATAATGATCTCAACGCAGAGCTCACACAAGTAAAGGATAAAATTGAAATTCTGCTCCAAAAGATTACAATCAATGGAATGGATTATCACCAATGCTGATTTATCTACAAGTAGAAGAAAGTTTGGATAAAAAGAAAAATGCTAAAATGTAAAGTGGTGTTAGAAAGAGCAGTTACCAGAATTATTTTCAAGGGAATTATCTATTATATGAAACTCAAAATGGAAAATAATGCGCATGGTGAGTGTTTACCGTTATAATAGAAATAAATTTGAAAATTGGTAAAACTACATAATCTTTGGAAAAAATGGATGTGACTATGCTTAAGTTTGAAATTGCAGTAAGAATGACTACAATTTAAACACCTGTGCGACAACACTTCCAGAAAGCTGGTATGTACATCAGAGGCAAGAATACAACACGAGGTTGAAAAAAATCATGGAGAACTGCTACCAGAACGAGATTGTAAGATATTATTATGTATAACTTTCATCGGACTTAGCAAAAGGGTAAACGCCCTAAGTTATACCCCAGTAAATGCATGTAGATAAGACCATGTTTTGCTACTTGTAAATGGTCATTCTTTTTAATGTGGGCACCCATAAATGGTGGATTTGTTACATGGAGAGTGATTTATGCATCATTTTTTGACATATCATTTCAACAATCAAATGAAATGTCATAATTTTTGTATGATTTTAAAGACAATTTATTTGACTTTCAAGAAATCAAGAAGAGAACCCAAATGAAGTGATTAATTAATATTAATGACCTGTTAAAGCTACTTAGCCAGGGTGGAGTTGGGTGAGGTTGAGGCGGGTGAGGTTGAGGCATCATGAAAATTGTGCATGAATTGTTCTGTCATATCTCCTAAAAATCCATTGAAGTGTCACAAATCTTATATGATTTTAAAGGCTAGTTATTGTTTATCAAAAACAAGTTGGAATTAACACGAATAAAATTGATCATTAACGCTATTAACAAGTATAAGTCAATAAGCTAGTTTAGCCAGACATGAAAACAGGAATAAATGTGGTTGGTGTGGATAAGATACGTACATTATGCATCAAGTGTTGTCACAACTTTTAAATAATCGTATGAAATGTCATAAATTTGGTATAATTTTGAAGATAATGTATAAGCCTATAAAATCAATTGAAAATATTAGCCAAATAAAGGTATTAATTAACTCTTACCAACGATTACCAGGAAGGAGTTAGGTATGGATGAAGTGAATGAGATGAAACGCAAATGGGCCTCACCTCAAAAAGGATGATTAAATATTAAGATGTACTGCATGAGATATGTACATACACAGAAAGCAAAAAGGTACGTAAAATTTCAGAAGTTCTTCACATGTAACAAATACCTGATTAGGCGAGGAAGTTGCAAATAAAATACAAGAAGAAATGATCTCCAAACCGACACAAACTGGTCCATTCTAAGTCAAAGATAACAAAAGAAAGCAATGCCACAAGTATGAAATTTATGGCTTGTTACTTTTATACTCATGTACTTATTTCTTTTGCCTCAAATGGAATGCAACGTATGATCTAATTGTGACATTTACTAAAGGACGAGAGTGGTACCTATGGACATCTAGATGCAACGACGAAGTTCTAGCCAGCTGTTAAGAAGACTGCCACTATTTTTGAATTTACTACCTACTAACTGGCCAGTAGTATGGTGGTAAAATGGGAGACTGTGTGTGTGATGGTTGGATTCGTAGTATGTAAGCCTACAGTGGAGCTTGTGTAGCTAATTTGGGGCTTTGGTAGCCATTTAGGAGCTTGGGTAGCTCAGATTTTTATCCTTCTATCAGAAATTTTGGACAATTTTGTTAGCAGCGGTGTCTATATGGTTGGATAGCTGTACCCTTTTACAAAGTCTATCTATTTGATCTGCATTCATACTTTTTGAGACAATGAAACTTTTCCATGAACTAAGATAACAGCTTCAAACAGTGTGTGGTGACTTTAAACTTGAACCAGTTGTCATATACTATCACTCTTACTATCAAATATTGGAACATGTTATATGAGTAAGATCGGACATGCACATTGTTTTCAATTGGCTATCAGGAATAATCATGAGTTAATAGACTTTTAAATCATATCTTGCATTGATCTTGTTTATCATTTTATTATATTACCTTAAACTGACTGTTTTACATTTTTATATTTCAGGTGATTTAGTTGAATTTATAGACTTGAATGCTTTGAGATTTGAGAAAATTATTTCTTTTTTTTTCTTTCTTTTGATCTCTGATGAAATAGGGGCCTATAGTGTAATTGCCAATTTTCGTGTGTGTGTGCATTCACACCTTTGTTTTTCAAATTCAACATTTTGAGATGTTGGAACTTTAATATTTCATATGAAAAATTATTCCTTGATTAATTTTGCGTTGCTGTGGCATTTTTTTGTTGCATTGTAATTATTGAAGATTTATGATTTTCTTTTGATTCATAACTTCAATTTCATTTTGATGGCTATAGGCCTATTTGAAAGGAGAATTGCCAAATTTAGTGACGCATTTGTTATGCTTTGCTTTGTTTTAACAAGATCAATGTGAACATTAAAATTATAAATGACTCATGCAGATATTGAAAATCATTATGATGTTATGTAGCATTGTTATTCCATATTCATACCTCAAACAGCTCACCTTAACCGATAGACCCTTCCATGATTTTGATTTCAATTTATCTAGTGGGTCATTCTGATGTTTCATTTATGTTAGGTATCACTGTTTTTGTTTTTCTGATTCCTAATTACCTTTATTGACTCGTTTAGAGTCCAGCATTTTCTCAGAGAACATTTTTATTCTGGCTTTTCATCCATATTTACTCTTTCATTTAGTTTAGTGTTGTTTTGAATTTTATTTAGCTTATCTAAAATTGCTTTAAAAATTCTGTCGACCAGGAGTTCGACATTTGTGAGAGGGCGAGCAGTGTTGAGATCTGAGATTGTGTAATAGCTGAATACTGTTCGGAATTTACAGGAAAACTTGACCATGCTTGATACCACCTCTTACTTTGCCTCAAACTTGTTGTGACCTTACTCCCTCCAATAAGGCCAAGTCTATTATCCCTCCAATAAGGTCAAGTCTATTATCCCTCCAACTCCTAATCCCTCCAATTTGAACCTGACCCCGAGTAGTGGTATAAATACCACAACATTGTTAACAGATGTGCTTAGTGCATAGTTTTATGTCAGTCAGTGAGATCGTGGAATGGATGAGTTTTTAAGCAAAATGTTTGTGTCAAGAGTCTTATTCTTTATTTAAGTCTTTATCTATTACGCCGAGGCGTAACACTATTGCTACACTTTTGTTATGAAATCACCGTTGGATTTCTGGAGGAAATTTTTGCCACCTGGATTCCGGGACTTGTTAAAAATATTTATACAGAAAGCTATATTCAAAATCTCTGTGCTTTAGAGACTGAAGAATTATTCGCACTATAACGTACATGGATATATACTTTGGAAATATCATAGGATCGTGCGGATTTTTGCAGCGCTTTCTGCAAGTTAATTACGTAATATTAAGACCAAGTGGATTAAGATAATTTGTGATGAGACTTAAATATTAGTATTATTAAACTGTACAAAAATAAGTTTTGAAATCAAACACGGTGTATTTGTTTTATTTAAGAACCAATGAGGTGATCTTATCTCCGGTCATTTAAATCTTTGACCATAACAAAATAGGGGGCTCGTCCCGCAAAATACAGTGAAAATTTGGTTAAAATTTAACGTGAATTTTGAGCATGTGTTTTACACTGATATTTTGTAGATGTTATGTTTTGTTTATTTTGTAGCTAAAATTATTAATCATAGCGTTGAAGAATGAGGAGATTATTTCCGATATTACGTGGGAAAAGTTTGATGGGCTGAAGAAACCAGAGTTAATGTTATTGGCTAGCTATTTTGTGATTGATGTTAAACATGCCATGCGTAAGGAAGTAATTAGAATTTGTTAATTGTTAGATTGGTTGATGATGATTTTTTTGATGAATTTTATTTGAATAACAAGATTGAAAATGAAGATCATTCTAATAATGCAAGCAGGATGAAAGAGTCGGAAATACTTTTTTTAAATGCCTCATTTTGGCACATAAAACACATTTTGGCGGTCATTTTGGATTTCAGAACAGATTTATAGTGCGCTATGCCTCCCAGATTTGAAATCCAAATCGGCCTTTGCACACTTTACAGGTGTTCGCTGACCATTGTGGCCCAAGTAAGCTTCATTCCACACCAAGCATCATTTCAGGCTCTGCGGCAACCTCTAGGGGCGCTGAACCTTGATCATCCCACCCCATCGCTGCTCGGATCAGCTCCCGACTTTCGTACAGGTTTCCACGAGACAATTAGCAGTTAGTTTCTTTGTTCAATGGAATTTCAAGCACACTCAATGTCGGCGGGGTTTGAAATCAGGACCTTCCGCACCGCAAGCAAACGCCTTACTAATTGAGCTTATTCGACTGCTTTTGAGTGTGATACATGTTTTGTGTTTTGAAGGTCATAAAAGGGACCTAAAATTTGGTTTGGTTGACTCCTGGGGTGCAAAGGAAGTATTCGTGGCTCCCCCACTGAAAAAATAAGCTACAATTGTAGGAAGTGTGTTTTGCATACGGTGGTTCTACACGGTGATGGGTGACAGAGTTCTTAGAGGCAGCTAACCCCTCTAAAGTCGAAAGAAAACAAGTAAATATCTTACCTCTGAAATAAAATCTTCCTTTCTTCTTTAGAAATGATTTTGTAAAGAAGCTTTCTGCCTTTGTCAACACCTATTTCATGTCCGGAATACATGTCGCATGTAAATCCATCGGGCTTTACGCAGAACCAAGGAAAACCTGTTCTTTCATCCGTTAAATTACAAAATGTTGTATTAGCATCGAAAAATTTTGGCGATAAATACATTTCTTGTGTCATATGGCATGGTGTCGACTGTGTCAAATTTTTATTTTGAAATGTTCCATTATAGCTACATCGTGCAGGGTATTTCTCACGATTACGTTTTAAAATTGCCACTGCTTCACTCGATTTTGCAAGCCGGACTATTATATCCACTTTCCCTCTCCATGCTAATTTTACAAGGGCTGTATAAGTCCCATTATTATGGTCGAGGATCTCGTCTGCAGCTGCGCTTGCGCCTAATTCGGTATTTCTAATCCATACCCAGAAAAAGTCTCCACCATAGCGTTTAGTCTCATTGTACGAGTTTCGAGATTCTATCTGAATCTTAAGTGTATCGCAGATATGTAAATGTTCAGTTAAATCAACAGTAAACGTGGAGTATATCGCATTTGTTGCGTTCTTTATACTTATAAGTTTACTGTGTGCCTTTGAAAATATGCTTGAATTAATCGCCAGAGAATGACTTACAAACGATATAGATAAACTATTCAAATGACCTTTAATTAGTCTTGACTGCTGCACTGGTATTGAGGTGTTAATGCTGTTGTCTTTTTCAACAATATGTTCTGGAAAGATCGGTTGAGTTTGACGTAAAATCAAAGTAGGTGACAAATTGTTGACCAATGAACGCTCTGCATTCTGCAATTGGAGAAGGGTAGTAGAACGTGCTTTACAAGGACATTGAGTGATTGGTTCTCTTGCATTTTGCTCAAGAATCTGAAACGAACAAATTGAACATACATAGTGAGTCAATAAAAGTGCAACAGTTGAAATGGGCGCCATATTTACAGAACAAGATAAATACCCCCGTTGAAAAAACAGTTGAAACCAGTTAAGGTTTCAACTGGTTTCAACTGTGTTAACTGTTTTTCAAACTAGGTTTAACTGTGTTGAACTGGTTTCCATATCATAACTGGTATCTCAGCTAGGTCAATTGGTTCCTCTCAACTAGTTTGAACTGGATTCAACTATGTTTCTACTATGTTTGTTGGTTCAACTATGTCAACTGGTTTCTGTCAGCAGGTTTTAACTGTATTCAACGGTGTTTGTTGGTTTCAACTATGTTAACTGGGTTTGTTCAACTATGTCAACTGGTTTCTCTCAACTGGTTTTAACTGGATTTAATAGTGTTTGTTGGTTAACCTGGTTCAACTATGTCAACTGTTTTTGTTCAACTATGTCAACTGTTTTTGTTCAACTATGTCAACTGGTTTCTCTCAACTGGTTTTAACTGGATTCGACAGTGTTTTGGTTCAACTATGTCAACTGGTTTTGATCAACTAAGTAAGCTGGTTTCTTAACTGCTTTTAACTGGATTCAGTATTGTTTGTTGGTACAACTTGGTTCAATTATGTCAACTGGTTCTGTTCAACTATGTCAACTGGTTTCTCTCAACTGGTATTAACTGGATTCAGCAGTGTTTGTTGGTTGGTTCAACTTGGTTCAACTATGTCAACTTGTTTTGCTTAATTATAAAGGTTTCTCTCAACTGGTATTAACTGGATTCAACAGTGTATGTTAGTT
>JXSR01S008110.1:11982-24323 GCA_000969725.1 Ophiothrix spiculata
GAGCCGGTATATACCGGCTCACGTGTACATGTATCGTATACCCGACGAGCCGGTTTACCGGCTTCTAGGTCCCCCCGTTGAAAAAACAGTTGAAACCAGTTAAGGTTTCAACTGTGTTTACTGTTTTTCCAACTAGGTTTAACTGTGTTGAACTGGTTTCCATTTCATAACTGGTATCTCAGCTAGGTCAATGGTTCCTCTCAACTAGTTTAACTGGATTCAACTATGTTTCTACTATGTTTGTTGGTTCAACTTTGTCGACTGGTTTCTGTCAGTAGGTTTTAACTGTATTCAACGGTGTTTGTTGGTTTCAACTATGTTACCTGGGTTTGTTCAACTATGTCAACTGGTTTCTCTCAACTGGTTTTAACTGGATTTAATAGTGTACGTTTGTTGGTTAACCTGGTTCAACTATGTCAACTGTTTTTGTTCAACTATGTCAACTGGTTTCTCTCAACTGGTTTTAACTGTATTTAATAGTGTTTGTTGGTTATTACCTGGTTCAACTATGTCAACTGTTTTTGATCAACTATGTCAACTGGTTTCTCTCAACTGGTTTTAACTGGATTTAATAGTGTTTGTTGGTTAACCTGGTTCAACTATGTCAACTGTTTTTGTTCAACTGGTTTCTCTCAACTGGTTTTAACTGGATTTAATAGTGTTTGTTGGTGTTCAACTATGTCAACTGTTTTTGTTCAACTATGTCAACTGGTTTCTCTCAACTGGTTTTAACTGGATTCAATGTTATTTCAGTGTGTTGGTTCAACTATATCAACTGGTTTTGATCAACTATGTAAGCTGGTTTCTTAACTACTTTTAACTGGATTCAATATTGTTTGTTGGTACAACTTGATTCAATTATGTCAACTGGTTCTGTTCAACTATGTCAACTGGTTTCTCTCAACTGGTATTAACTGGATTAAGCAGTGTTTGTTGGTTGGTTCAATTATGTCAACTTGTTTTGCTTAATTATGATATAAAGGTTTCTCTCAACTGGTATTAACTGGATTCAACAGTGTTTGTTGGTTCAACTATGTCAACTTGTTTTGCTTAAAATTATAAAGGTTTCTCTCAACTGGTATTAACTGGATTCAACAGTGTTTGTTGGTTCAACTTGGTTCAACTTGGTTCAACTTGGTTCAACTATGTCAACTTGTTTTGCTTAATTATAAAGGTTTCTCAACTGGTATTAACTGGATTCAACAGTGTTTGTTGGTTCAACTTGGTTCAACTATGTCAACTTGTTTTGCATAATTATAAAGGTTTCTCTCAACTGGTATAAACTGGATTCATCGGTGTTTGTCGGTTCAACTTGGTTCAACTATGTCAACTGGTTTCTCTCAATTAACTGGTTTCAACTGGATTCAACAGTGTTTGTTGGTTCATTATGGTTCAACTATGTCAACTGGTTTTAAATTCATCAACTGTGTTTGATAGTTCAACATAACTGTTTTAATTTGATTTAACCATGTTTGTTGGTTCAACTGGGTCAACTGGTTTTCTCTAACGTTTTAATTACCTGATTCAAATGTGTTTCTTTGTTCAACTACGTCAACTGGTTTTGTTAAACTATGTCAACTGGTTTTAAGTTTATAAAACTATATTTATTTTATTATACTTATTTTTTTGTTGTTGTTCAACATAGTTTAGTTTTGTTAACTGGTTTCTCACAACGGGATTTAACTTTATTCAACTATGTTTGCACATTCAACATGGTTCAACTATGTCAACTGTTTAGTTCAACTTGTTTTATCTTGATTCAACTGTTTCATGGTTCAACTGGGTTCAATCATTTTAACTGATTTTGTCCAACTGGAAACCAGTTGAAAGCCAGTTGAGAACCAATTTAAAAATAGTTTAAACCAGTTGGAAGCCAGTTGGGAAAACCAGTTACTAAATAGTTAAAACCTGTTGGAAACTAGTTGGGAATTGCATTGTGGGTTGGGGTCAAAGGTTGCAACTGAATGGAGGGAAAGTGTAGTCTGGTAAGTAATGTTATAGTTTAAAATTCTAATTTTGGCTTAAACACACAATGTAACTGATACTTTTTATATCACGTGTCAGAAATTTGATGTGTCGGTCAACAGGCATGGGTAGTTATATACTAGACAGATCGAATCTGCCCTCTCCTACTAACGTCGAGCTTGAGTACATTCGATGGAACTAGGGTAGTTACAATTTCCAGTGGTCTTAATTATATTAGAAGACATCAATGAAGCTCTGAACTGAAAATTGGATTACTCTAAAATGAAAAGGTAAAGCAATGGAAATCAAAATCAAAGTAAGTTTAGGGGCACATGACTATACTAGTACTGTTGACACCCGTTCCCCAAAAAGCAGACGACAAAGGAAAATGACCCACGATGACCCCATTTTCTTAGGCTTAATATATTGTGGGTGGCAATTGGATGTAAATAAATAGAAATAAAAATGTAAGCCAATCACACGCCACTTGAGGGAGCGATGTTTCTAGAAATACTGAACTCTGATCATGAGGTCATGGAAATGAAAAATTGCTGGCGCGATCGCCGCGAAGTTGGAATATATAATAGGAAAATAGTTGGAAAAATAGCAGTCAAGTTCAAGGTCAGTACACCTTTTGTCTTTTATAAAATTCCTTTTTACTCTTCCAATTTCAAATACAGAGTGTCCACGAATGATTTATACCCGGTTTAAAAAAATCAGAAAAAAAGTTTAATCATAATTTTTCATAAAACCAACAGCTTTCCTACAATAGTGGATAAGTCTTCTACATTTTCCCTAGGTTTCATCTAAATATCATGCTTCATTGCTTTGCATGATGACGTAAATGAAAAATGATGTAAATGTGGTTTTGATCTATAAAAATGCGGGTATAATACGAATAAATATGTGTAACATGCAAACTTACTAAAGTTTGTAAAGTGTAATGATTCTAATGAATACAACTTGACCAAATTCAAATATTCTTTCTTTGCTTTTGTAATTTTCTAAGATCTACAAAAAGCATTACCTTGCAGAGCGAGATAGACTTATAGATCAGACATGGAGCAGGACACCATTTTGGCGGGCAAGTTGAGGAATCACAGTTCCGTCTACAAATTCTTGTCCTAATATTGTGTTGTTACCCATAATAGCCATTTAAACTAACTTCGGTTGTAATTACCAATGTCAACATGGTCAAATGTAAAGTTTCCAGGTGGGTTTCCCTTAGGCGAGTACATGTAACATCTTACACTATTTGTACTGGCTATTGTAAAGCTGTTCAACCGTAACCAAAATCGTCATTTCTTTTTCTAAGGACACCCTTTATATCCTGTATCCATCACAGCCAATAAATAAAACCTAAATTGTATTTCACGTTTTACAGTTCTTTAAAAAAGTAAAGGGTGTCTGTGTAATAGGTTTTAATTGAATGTTTAAGTTCGACAATTTATCTGATTACAAATTTACAATTCGCAAAATATACCCTGTTTGGAAAAATCTTTATAACTTTTCACAGGAACATTCGATTTGAAAAATTCAAAATTCTTCTGAAAGCTAAAGACATGTTTAGTTTGAAAAATAACAAGATTTGACCAAAACGTTAACCATTGCTCCCCCAAAAAATCCGATAGTCGGGTATAAATCATTCGTGGACACTCTGTATTTCATTCCACTAATAAGGTCTAGGCATAGCAGGGACCTGCCGGCGGGACTGGGGCTGTAAAATTGGATCCGGGGGGGGGCACTCGAATTTGAAAGTGACAGGGGTGTGCGGCACGGACCTCCGAAGAGGGGGTCTTTCGTTGACAGGCTAAGTAAAGAAAAAAAGGGGGTCTTTCGGTGAGGAGCTCTCAAAAAGGGGGTCATTCGGTGAGGACAGTAAAAAATAAGGGGTCTTTTGGTGAGGATATCTCATTGCATTGAAAAAGGGGGTCATTAATTAAGTGAGGCGCTCAAATTTATCGCAATACTTTAGGTCTTCCAGTGAGGTGTTTAAACAACTATAAAATCCATGAAATAATTATCCTTAGGGTATTAAAACCTATTAGGTATGATCCACAGATGTTAACACTCATAGAGCCAAAATCATCAGAAAATACATGGTAAAACTCACTTATTTCTGTAAACAAGGGTCATTCAGTGAGAGCATTTTCGTCGGAAAATGAGTTTCATTCGGCAAAAATTGTATTTATGAAAACAAGGGTCATTCAGTGAGAGAGTTTTCTTCAGAAAATGGGGGTCATTCAGTGAGAGAGCATGTTGAAAATGGGGGTCATTCAGTGAGAGCAACCTGTGAAAAATTAAAAGGGGGTCATTCGGTGAGAGGAGGTTTGAAAATGGGGGTCAATGTTGCCGCACATCCCCGTCACATGTTTTTAGGGAGTGCCCCCCCCCCCCCCGCAATTGGATTAAAAATGCAAGGCGATCAGAGTTGCTGCCGACAGAAATTTATGCCTGTGCTTAGGGCTACAGCCTGAGTGCTGCGGAATGCCGAGTGTGTATTTCAGATGGAAATACACACTCGAGCCGCGTGTAGTTTAGGGGTTATATTGTGTTTTTTAACTGTTGGGTTGGCCCGGGTCAGCGGTACAGATGTACACATAGAATGGAGGTTCAAAGGGTTAACCTTTTGTTTAAGGAGTCTGGAACTAGACAGACCCTCAGCCTACTCCTAACCTAACTAAATTTTCCTAAGCAATGTTGTTCAATGTACCCTCAGCCTATTTTTCAGTCCTCTACCACATTGTTGTTTCACATATGCTATTTCTATAGATGTAAATACTGTAAAATAGCAATTTTTGAAAGAATAAAAACTTATGTTATAATTATGTTATTTAAGTTTATGTTATTGGGTATGTGCACTCAGTGGCATAGCTAGAAGGGGGGCCTTGCACCACCACCCCCCCCCCCCCCCATTATTGACCATCTAAAGTTGAGCCGACCGGCCACAGACTGGGCGGTGATACTGCATAAACAGTCAATCGGTCCGGGCGGGCCGCCTGCCAATGTCAGTTTCTGCAAAAACTACCTCATATAGATGATTTTCACAGCATTTGGGCACCATTATAACTACATATAAAACCAAAAATCAATCAATTAGCCTTTCTGCAGTGTGTCAAATAGCTAAAACCCCAGAGCTTACGGGAGGCTTCGCCCCATGGAACCCCACCAGGGGCCCGCCTTACCTCTGGCGTAGCCAGACTTTTTGGTCAGGGGGGGGGGGGGCAAAGATATTTTGTCCCGATTATGATTTTCGCCCGGCATTTGCACATTTCTTCCCAATTTTTCCCGGCAACAAAATAAATTTAAGTCGATTTTAAAAACTGACAAGCAAAAAAAAAAAAATAAGGTTTTCAGTGTTTTTTTAACATCTTTTGACACGATTTTCTGCTTTTTCCCCATTCATTTTTCTTGTCCTTCCCGATTTTTCCCGCTTGCAGTCCCGATTTCCAGGTCGATTTTTCGTCGGGGGTGGGGGGGGCAGACCCCCCCCTTGCCCCCCGTGCTGGCTACGCCACTGCCCTGGACCCCACCTGTTATTCGCTCCACTCGCATGGTCAATACAATTCTGTCGGTTCGTCAGCCAGTATATTTTTGGTAAATCAAAACAATCCCAAGTCGTCTGTCACGTGACCAATGCAGCGGGTCAAAACCTGACGAAGTGATGCAGGGACACCACAAAACATAGTTTGCTCTAAAAAAACAGTAATCTGATTTAATTTTCACTCATGTCAACAGTATATTTATTTATTAAGTTTGCCTGCGCACTGCATCGTTTAACGCGAGCGTAACACGCACAATTGTCGAACTTCATTAGCACTGGAATATTAGACCAATCGCACGCTGTGCGACTTTCACACAAACCGTAGCAACAAGCGTCGTTCTCCAAAAACCCTGTGAACGGAGAAACTTAACTCTTAAAAATACTGTATTGTCGTTATTTGAATATCACAAACCTTCGCCGCAACGGCAGAATGGACAAAATGTTCAATTTTATTTTTCAAGTTGTGTGTCTGACAGGAGCTATGAGCATCAGTGTTGCTAAAGCCACGATTTACTTTCATGCTGCTACAAGAAAAGTGCTACCGCTATTTCGCTATTTTTGGGCTACTTATTATTTAATGACCGCAGAAATATGCGTATTCTCCTGAATATTGGCTACTTCTTGGAAAATTTGCACTCCAAAAAGGCTCTTTACATCGATTTATTTCATTTTCACACAACCGAATCTGGTACTATTAAACCTACTTTTTTTTTCTTAGTTTTTGAGATATATATTATAAAAAATTGGTCCAAAAATGTCAAAAATCCCAGCGCTGCCACCAAAAATTTTAGAAATGCGTTTCTAGGGGCCTATGGATTTCTAGGTTCTAAAAAGTAAAATAGTTCGAAATTTCACCAAAGTAAATTAAGTTAACTTTTCCGTAAAATTTTGGACCAAAGGTAAAAACATGATTTTTGGACCTTAGGGCCAAAATTACACATTTTGGTTCAAAAATGACTTTACAATCATGTTCAGTATGCAAAAGCACTTCTAGACATACTTGATACTTTCACAATCTCCCTAAAGCGTTTCACTGAAAAATACCATTGAAAGGTGCATGGATCAGTTTCTGGAAAAAATTGGAATTAGGTCTTGAAATGTATTCTAGGGGTCATTATATCACTATCCCCCTCAAGCGTTTCACTGAAAAATACCAATTAAAGGTGCATGGATCAGTTTCTGGGAAAAAAGATGCGGTCCTATCAGGTACAAAACATTTGAGATCAAATGCAAACCTGTAGCTGGGACCTGTACATCATTGACAAACCACGATGACAGACGACACTAGCGGTCCAGGGACCGCCCTGGATCGCGATGTATTTTTAAATTTTGATTTTTAAAGCTAGAAAGAATCCTTTGACTATAGGTGTAGGTTACAAACCCTAAACCATTCTTTAAAATGTGCTTGCATTTTTGAGAAAAGTGAGAAAATGTGTCATTTTCAAATTATTGTTGGGCTTCCGACAATAAATACAACACAGTAGCCTATGGGGAATTTTAAAATTCTGGAATACTTGTAACTTGAAAACGAATGGTTGGAATCAAGTGAAACTTTCGGCATGCCTTTATTTTGTACTCTTCTTTTTATTTAGCTGGAAAAGAGGGGAGGTTGTCGTTGCATAAGAATCATGAATTTCACCTTTAATGTCTTCCAACGTAAATAAAACCACTGACATTGTAACTTCCTATGCCGGTAGATAGTCACCACATCAAGTTCCAGACACGTGCCCTTAAAGCCAGTAACCTAGCTCATCGGGTATATGGTATACATGTGTGTTGGTATACAAACTCGTTGGGTTTAAAGGGTTAATGTTGTATGTATAAATACACATTTTTGGTACAGGAACATGATACATGTATAGTGCATAAAGTTGATACATCCGCATCCATCATGGTCATGATTTATGCTAGATTCTGAACGCCACTTGCCCTTGAGCCAAATTTGAACTATTTTACACGGACACATATAAATGAGCCCACCAAATTATTTAGCAAGTGAGATACAAAAATGCTCTTAAAATCAAAATGCTAGGATTGACTAAAACTAAAATTTTGAAACTGATATTGGTAATCTTTAACCCCGGTCTTTAACATGAATCTAAATTTTGACAAATGATACTTTTTCTGTAGTATGTCAGGCCAGAAGCGACAATCCGATGATGCAGCAACTAAACCAGCCAAGAAAGGTCATTGGAGCCTTGGTCTTCTGGATTCCATGAATGACCCAGCGCTGCAGGTGTACAAAGATGACAAGGTGGTCATAATCAAAGACAAGTATCCAAAGGTATGAACTAGTGGGAAAGGCAGAATTAGTATCACTAGATATCAATTATGTGTTTTCAAAACAGTAAACATAGAAAATAAAGTTACTGCTGTATAGAGATCAACAATGTACAAACTAGAAACTAGCTGCATGCATAGAAAATTCGGTTATCATTAAGTTGGCTAAATAGTGTTTTGTGGTTTCAGAAAACAACATGGCATGAATAATTTTTCTTGGCCTATTATACTGATTGGTTTGATCATTTGTATGGAACATTCTGAATGTTTTGGATACTTTTTAGAATTGTCATGGATGATATATACCACATTGCTTCTTAGGGTTATAACCAAGGGAGTGTCTTACTGACAAATGGTATATGGGGTGATTAATAGTTTTCGGGTGCATTTTTGTCATTTTTGGTATATTGATGGGTGAGTTCTCATCGTAGATCCACTGTGAACAATTTGCAAAGTTTGGTGTATTTTGGAAACTGTTGCAAAAAAGTACCCAATCTGCCCTAAATTGGCTGCTTTTTCTAGAAATTTAATTAGAGATGGGTCACAAAATCACACTTTCCGAGGTATAGAGATGGTCAAAATTCTGGTGGGGTATAACATAACTCTTACAGAAACTCAGTATATAAAATTTGCTGGGGACAGAAAAAAAAAACCGTTCTTTTTTACATTTATTACTTTCTTTTTTATTTATTAGGGAGGAAGTTGTACATGTGTTTTGTGGATTTGGAGAAGGTATTTGATAGAGTCCCGAGGAAAGTGATGGAGTGTGCAATGAGGAAGAGAGGTATACCAGAAGTTTTGGTTAGAGCGGTGATGAGTCTGTATGAAGGAGCAAAGAAAAGAGGTAGAGTGGGTTCTGGTTTGTCGGAGGAGATTGAGGTGAAGGTGGGGCTGCATCAAGGTTCTGTCCTGTCGCAGCTGATATTTGCAATTGTAATTGATGTGGTCACAGAGAGCACTAAAGAAGGTTTGATGTACGAAATGCTGTATGCTGATGACTTGGTCTTAATGAGTGATATAATGGAGGGATTGAGGGAGAAGTTCTGGAAATGGAAGAAGGCCTTTGAGAGTAAATTAGGTAAATATGGGGAAGACAAAAGTGCTGGTGAGCAGGATTGAGGGAGTGGTGTCAATGAGCAAAACAGATCCATGCGGCATATGCGGAAAGAGGGTGAAGGCAAAATCTGGGTGGTGTGAGAAATGTAGGAAATGGATCCATGGGAGATGCACAAAGATGAAGAGAGTGACTCCAAGTTTGGCAAGGAGATGAGGGTCAGGGGAAGAAATGGAAAAGTTGTGCAATGAGGTGGAAACGATGAAGGAGTTCATGTACCTGGGGGCGGAGGATGCTAGGGTGCTGTGACAGCCAGAGTGAGGTATGGACGGGTGAAGTTTCGGGAATGTGGAGAGATGTTACTTGGGAAAAGATTCCCATTGAGATTAAAGGAGCGGTGTATAAGAGCTATGTGAGATCGGTGATGTTGTACGGCAGCGAGGCGTGTTGTCTGGCGAAAATGAGATGGGAATTTTGAGGAGGGCAGAGAGAGCGATGATGAGATCGATGTGTGGTGTAAAGTTGAGGGATAGGAAGAAGACTGGGGGCTTGATGCAGATGTTGGTTGTGGAAGAAGCAGTGGACAATTTGATGAAGGCGAATAGTGTGCGTTAGTAAGGGCATGTGCTGAGGAAGGATGTGCTTAGAAGGGCCCTTGAGTTCATAGTGGTTTGAGGAGAGGACGACCAAGGAAGACTTGCAGGTGGAGGAAGAGATAAAAGGGTTTGGTTGGGGAGGGAGGACGCATTGAATTTGGTGAGGTCCGGTGGAGGGAGGGAGTGAAGATGGTTGCCTCGAGTGTGAGGTGAGCCTGGCCACCCCCGTGACTGGGATAAAACCGGATTTAAAATATTGGCTTACTACTACTGCTACTACTACTAGTATTCTAGAAACAATACGATGCAAAACAAGTCGATTTTAAGTTAAAAGAAAAATAGTTATTTAGGGATCCTCTCCAAATTGTCCCTTTGAAATGAAAAGCTCCCTTTAAACACAATCCCTTGTGAATTTAATTTATAAATTTAAACATGAAAATTATGTAATCTCTCCCTTTAGAATTTATAACCCAAGAGGATTCATATTTTTTTAATAAAATGCTGAAGTGAACAATAGCCAATGAGGAAAAGGAAAGAAAAGACTATCATAAGCTGTACTGTACTATGATAGGTATTTCCATAGCCTAATTAGTGGTTCACAGCAAATGGAGAACTGGGGTGCTGGGGAAAAGCTTTAAACACATGACATAAGATATGCATGCACTCTCCTCTTAAAGGGTGTCACACCATTTTCAAAGATGTCACCGACTACACTATCTGGCAATTTATTCCATATATGCACAAACAATTGAAAGTTTAACAGGAGCTCAATGGTACTTAATCTTAAAGGATAAAATTAGAAAGTCTTTAGAAACTTCTTATCAGATTTCATTATATCCTGTTCATGTGAATCTTTCTTCATCATGCAGGCAGAGTATCACTACCTAGTACTACCAAAACAAAACATACCAAGACTCACATCTCTAAAGCCAGAGCATCTAGATCTACTCAAGCACATGCATAAAGTTGGCGAGAAGACAATCAAAGAGTAAGTTCCCATGGTAAAATATCAACCCAACAAAGTATTGCTCGTACTCTGGCAACAGAAGGCCCGGGAGGGGTACTTAGTATAGAAGTGATTACGGTGATGTGCTGCAAACTTGGGTAGCAAAATCAGGCTGTCTGGTATGCCAATGGGTCCTTTTTCTTTATACAAAATGTGGTATTTTGATGGGTCTGTCTTTCAAAATGTTCTGAAATTTGCACCAAAGTGGTGCAAAATTTTGGATTTTTTTTTCCAAATTTCAAACAAATATCAGCCTACATTTGTGCCAAATTAGCGTAAATTTTCACAGAAAAAATCAATTTTTGTTTAAATTTGATTCAAAATTTGGGCATTTGATATATGGATGGGTCCCTTTTTCTTGAACATTTATATGCATGGGTGGTTCTTCACATTTCCCAGCAGCACACCCTACCAAAACCAAATTTGGGACAGAAGGGCTCTTTCACTGAGAATTGCACCTATCGAGGTAGTAAAAGCACCATTGCTTGCAATACGCACCATTTGGCAGAAAATGCAATGTGCGCATTATGTTGTAGTAAAGTAATTTTAGCGCTCAACCAGAAGGCAATGTTGGGTCACTACGCACTGGTTGGTAAACTGAAGTGTGCAGACTACAGAGATCTGGAATTCATAGCTATCAATTGTATAGAATACTTCCTATAAACTGGCCCATAGCCCGGGGGGGGGGGCCACTTAGCCATACTGTTGTACACATGCGTGAACAAAAAAACACGGAAAAAGGTGGGTATTTTTGTCAAGAGGCACGGTCCGTACGTTTCATGTTTAGGGGTCAGAAAACACTGATTTTCAACAAAAAGGGGTATATTTTCATTTTCAAAATCCGACCAAACGTGTTTGGGGGTAAATTTTTATACTTTATTCAGGGCATAGGGTTTAAACTTGTTTAAGGGGTGTTTATTTAGAAAGACTTGTAAAAGGGGGTAAAATGAAAGGAATAACAGCGTGAAATCCTTGTTTATAGGGGTAATTTTTACTGATACTCGAAAAATGTGTTTAGGGGGTATTTTGAAATCTTTATTCACGCATGTGTACACCATTATAGCTAAGTGGCCCCCCCGGGCCCGTAGCCAGGATTTTTTCAAGGGGTGCGGATTTTCAAAAAGTGTAACTTTTGAAGGCAATATTTTCATTTTGGTGGGCCCTAAATATATTTCAGTGGTTTTAGTGACAAGCAAAAAAGTTTTTATTAGTTTGCAAGTGTTTTGTGTAGCTCATTTTATCAACAACAAAAAACATTTCAACAGGTATTTGGTGCTTTGGGGGTTCTTTTTATGGATCCTTTTGGGATTTTTGTGGATTTTTTTTTGTATATTGTCAAATTTTGGGGTGAGGTTGTGATGCCCCGGCACCTCTCCCCCCTCACCCTCAAGACTCTGAGTCAAACATCATATATATTTCAGTTTGTTTGTTTTATATGCAAGGACAGAACAGTCCAAAGTGGTTATATAGAACCAGGAATAGACATGATTGCAGAATCAATTTCAGAATTTATTCGCTTAAAAGAAGGGGTTGAAGGAATCTTCATGTATCTCCTCCCCTTAATCTCCTGGAGGGTAACTGGGTTTTCTGACCAGGTAACCCCCCGCTTTACCGAAAAAGCCGCAATCTGGGCAAATCTCAATTAAGACTTGCAATATAGGGAATCAAAATCAACCTAGCTGGTACTCTTCAAGTCTCACATTGGGTATCAAGTAGTGTGGTATTAAGTCTTTGAAAGGGTATCAAATTAAGAAAGAATGGTTGAATTGATAATAATAGTGCCTTTAATGGCCCTGTAAAAGTGCCTCAAATATCTAGAAACACTTCTTAAAAGTGTTCAAGATAAGGTATTCATATGAATGGTTATGTATATGGTCCTGGATTTTTTGTCTCACA
>JXSR01S008113.1:66706-79227 GCA_000969725.1 Ophiothrix spiculata
GGCCTCCAAACAAAATTTTCACTACCAAACATTTGGTCGTGACGTCAAAATGACGAGTGACTCCAAACAAAATAACTTCAACACCGAGTTGAGACCTAATAAAATTTCGCGCTAGATTGCACATACTATTGAATTGCCATATACATTGGACCAAATGTATGCTACCCGTTCATACTTTAAGTTCGATAGCAAAAATTTGGTGACGTCACGACCAAATGTTTTGTAGGAAAAATTTTGTTTGGAGGCCGAGTATGAATTCGCCTTAAGATAACAAAGACATGATGCACCAAATGTTTAGTAGCTCAAAAGAAGTATGTTTCAGCCTTAGGCCCCGTTCTGACTCCGTATCATATAGAATATTTTGCTTAGAATATTCTATGCTGACGTCATCGAATATTATACATCATATAAAAACTATGAACCTGTATCGTATACTCTTTTCGCGAGTCAAATATTCTTTTCCACTAAATAACAGTTGCCACATTAATTAAAAGCAGAGGAGAAAATACTAATTTGAATGTCATTATGGGTGTTTGGGGGGATTCTAAATTTAATGAAAGCATCCTTAAAAATGTATGACGTCATCAAGATGCTGATCTGTGATTGGTCAATTGTTTTTACAGCTATTTTTTAAATTAAAGAGGAGAAAATACTCATTTTAAAGTCATTGGGTTTTTGGAGGATTCTAAATTTAATGAAAGCATTTTCCAAAATATGTGACGTCATCACAAACGGTCAACGGTGATTGGTCAATTAATTTTATGATGTATTTTATATTACAGAGGTAACTACTAATTTAAAAATCATCATAGCAGTTTTAGAGACTTTAAAATTCAATTGACGCATTTTTAAAACTCGATGACATCATTAAAATGCTGATTTTGAGGTTTTATCACCTCTTAGACATTATGCTGTGCAGCACAATAAATCATTGTATTAATCTGAGGGCGCTGTGTCATAACCGATAATCCCTAACGTATATGCCCGGTACACTGCGCTCTAATCAAGTCAAATAATAGCTAAAAAGTGAGCAAACCGGGTACAATAAATTGACTCATACATGCAGTGTAGCAAATATTAGCAAAAAAAACTTCTATAAACTTACATCTGAGACTCGCCTTCAAATGAATATGTAACATATTTTACAGGAATCCACGGGAATCATGACTAATTTTCTATTTTTTCCCAAAAATGATGTTTTTTGACATTTTTTCACCAAATTTAGTCCGAATTTCTCCTAGTTAATAACGGTTCAATTTTTGTTGGTATGAACACTGACTTGCCTAACATATGGGCATGTAATGTCTCTAATATCAAGTTGAAAGCTTTCTTTTCAAAAGCAAAACATTATTGTTATTCAAAATTGGCACTTTAACAGTTTTTTAGAGAATTATGGCACTTTTTGACTGTTACCATGCCTATATGACACTGATGAAAGCAATGGAAAATGTTATTATTGATTGAAAACATTTTTTAGAGGGTTTTCTTCCTGAAACAAATGAAAGAAATTAAAATTTCATATACGCCAATTTTGATTTTTGGCACACTTTGAACAGTTGAATCTCTCCTGGCCCACTGTGCGCCGGAGCATGCCGCAAGAATTTAATTTTGAGTTAAAACCTTGCGACGTGTATACGGTGTCTTCAGTTATTGTCTAATAACCACCGAAGTTCGACCGGTGACCAACCGTGCATCGCAAGAGCTCGCAAGCATTCGGTGTCAGCAAATTATCAGCAAATAAACTTGGCCAATTTTTTTTACACTAGTTGGTTTTAAGAAAAGTTGATATTGTTAGTAGCATCTGAATCACTAAAAACGAATTACGGATTGCTATACACTCTTATATGCATGTTGCTTGAATATCTAAAACCACCCTAAAAACCAAGTCTTACATTTGTTTAACAATAATTTTAGGGTAAAAAAATATTGCAAGTAGGCCTACAGCAATTACATTAAACGTCAGGCAGGCAGGTAGGCAGGCAGGCATAGGCAGATAGATAGCAACAACAGAAACGATAGGAAATACGACAGCAATGTGGGCATATTTTGTTACCACCAAGAAAACAACATGAGACTACCATTCGTATATTCTGTGGAGTTAAAAAAAAAATTAACTTTGAATAGAATATACGGGCATATCTGATATTTAATTGGCTGATGGTTATGGTATTCAGTAACATCAAAGCATGAGAAAATGATTATGTTAAGTTGACGAGGCGTATCATATAACTTGAAACCTGTAGTCTCTTTTACAACGTTATAATACGGTAAAGGTTTATACACCCAAATTTCATGGATATATGCCTACAGGTATCAGATATCAGTAGGCCCGCTCATTCCAGTGAAAACTAAACCTTTTTTGATTTCAAGCAAAAAAATCAGCTTTTCTATTCGACCATATGAGCAGTTTTTTCAGTCATACGTTTGTTACTCGGTATGTGAAAAGTATTTACTCAGAAATTTTGATTCATTTCTATCCCTGCATGAATGAGTAGATGTTTTAATTAAAAAATGTCACAAACGTTACCAAAAAGTTACACAAAAATGTCAGAAATGTTACCAGACGTTAATTACCAAACAAAACATTGCATTAAAAGAAATCCTGACGATAGAATTTCCTACCACTTTTATGAACTATTTGTAAATATGTTACCCATCATCTGTGAAAAGCGCAATAAAAAATTGCTAACATATCAGATAGTTTTTACTTTGAAGTCATTTGGAGCACAAAAAAACACTTCCGTGCGATGTCACAAACGTTACCGAACATTACATAACTTTATTCAGTATTTTGGCAATTATTTTAATGTTTAAACACCTGCATGTCTTGATCCCACCAGTGAGCACCATTATCAACAACAAACTTGTTGATATAATATTTATGCTAGGTTCTGTGCGTCGAAGAAACATAAAAGTGGTGCAGCCCCTGCCCAGGGGGGCCACCTCCATTGACCAGTGGATATCATACGCGACCATAGGGTTTCAACAAAGTATTCTAGCCATGGCTAGAATACTTTGGTTTCAAAAAGCACCCTAAACAAGTATTTTCCCTATTCTGAAAATGCACCCCTAAACAAGTAATATGCACGTGAAACCAAACCCGTAACAAGTATTCAGTGCGAAACTGTAGTCTTAACACGTATTGGGTATGAAAATGCACCCTTAACAAGTATTTACACTAGCATAACCCCCTAAGTAAGTCAAGTTGATGTAACAGCCCAAATAACTTTAGAGTGCACCATCTCTTTTCCAGTATTTAAGTGAACATTTGGCTTACAGGTACATCAGAGAAGCACACAAAAACAAAATGAAAACAAGATACAAAAAACCCTGATGTTTTTGTTTGATAGGTATACTCCTAGCCTTGCTCCAAGGCGTGAGGCTGTATCACCTATTCCAATATCCAATACATGCAAGGCCTGCTTCCCATTTCTTTAATTATTCTCACTTCCCAATGTATATGATATACAGTAAATCAATGGTTTTACCTCCCTCTGAATTCAGTTTCCTACCCACAAGTTGCTTGGAGGAAATATAGATAAGCTAGTAGACACCCTGAACAGAAGGTCCTTTGTCTGTAGTCAAACAGTTCATAATATGTTGTAACAGTCACATAATACATTTGCTTGCTAACAACATTTATTTGCAAGTTCACATAGGGGAATGTAATGTGGTTGGACTTATGGTCTAATTTTGGAGTAATGAACTATAAAACTACTTTGTGTCCTCTGTCAGGCCATGGTCAGTGTAGGTTGAGGTTCTATGGTCCATTGTTAAATACCAAAATAGAAAGTTTGAAGAAACTGTTTTAAAAAAAGCATGCTTAAAAGCATGGACAGTGGAAATATAACTTTCACAGAAACCTGAATATTTTGGAGAGAGTACAGGACAACAGAGACTTGGAGCAAGTCTAGTATACTCCTTGACTAACGATGGCCCAGATTCAACTTCTCTTGTTTTTCATTGTGCGAGTTGTAAAAAAACAAAAAACACCACCTTTGAGTCTGAATTCTTAGCATCGTATAACAAACTCCCTGAGATCTCCAGTAGCATATCAGAAACATGCTCTATGGATGGCTTAGAATTTGATACATGTTCGCTGATTGGATCACGGTACGTGTTTGATTTCATTGTTAACATAATTTGCTTAGCCAGGGATACTAAGAAACCTTTGCCAAAACATTGCCGAAAAGTTAGCAAAAAGCCGGCAAAAAAAGATGATTTTATCTCACAAATCGGACCCTAAACGCGTATGTTTCTGAGCGAAAAGTATAACCTTTTTCAATATTTTCGTTTTTTTCATACCCTTTTCACGATACATACGTATCGTGCCCAATCTTTAAAAAAGACCCTTTTTACGTGATTCTTTGGTCGCGCATGATATCCAGTGGTCAATGGAGGTGGCCCCCCCGGGAGCCCCTGATAAAACTGGTGCGGCCTTTGGCCCCTTAGTGTATCAACTAGAATACACGGTTCTCGGGCCGCGCAGTTCTCGACACAGAGTGTCGATCACGATGCCTCCGCCTTCCACCTTTGTAATCGGACTAAGGAGAATTTGACCTTTCTTTTGACCTTTGACCCAAACCTTTGAAATCAGACTAAGTTTAAAATTTGACCTTTCTTTTGACCTTTGACCCCCAGTTTAAGGTCGGACGATGAAGTCACCATTGACACTTTTGATCGCTGGTCCAAGACGACCGTTTTGAGACCTTAACCTTTGAAATCGGACAAAGTTGGAAATTTGACCTTTCTTTTGACCTTTGACCCCCAGGGAAAGGTCAGACGACGGGGTCACTATTGACACGTTTGATTGCTTGTTCAATACGAACAATTTGAGACCTTAACCTTTGGAATCGGACCAAGTTGAAAATTTGACCTTTCTTTTGACCTTTGACCCCCAGGGAAAAGTCGGACGATGGGATTACCATTGACACTTTTGATCGCTGGTCCATGACGAACAATTTGACACCTTAACCTTTGAAATCGGATAAAGTTGAAAAATAAATTATGCAAATTAGATACTTAATTAGCATATTTTGCGCTCAAATTGCAGCTGGCACAAGCGCAGCTCTATCCTCACCTACCCACCAAATTTCATGAATGTAGGGTGCACGGTTTGTAAAATATTTCATTTAAACCATTTTATGCATAAATTATGCAAATTAGGTACTTAATTAGCATATTTTGCGCCGAAATTGTTGCTAGATCCAGTTCGGCTCCAGGTCTACCCAGTCACCAAATATCATTAACGTAGGGCATGTGGTTTCGGAGATATGCTCCGAATAAAATTATGCTTCCTTTAGGAGATATGGTCAAGTTTTCTACTGACATTCTATAGGATTACATGTAAAAACTCCATCTTAAAACGCATCGTATTCGTTATTTAAATGGCCGATTGGGCCGATTTTTGTATATGTTGTGCGCAAATCAAAATAAGGTGGGGTACACATTTTGAAGGGGTAGAGTTTAGAAATTTACCCCTTTCGGATTTCAGCCCAAGTCCCTAAAATCGCAAAAAATCACATAAATCAAACATGTTAAAATTAATGTTAAGATTTAATTTTGAACAAAATGCTTTTTTGTTAAGAAGAATTTGTAATTTCAAAATAGTGTTTTGTTAACAGTTTTTTTAAATGTCAAAATGCTCTCTTTAGCATGTTTAGCTTTAGCATTCAATATAACGAAACACAGCCTCGCACTCTTTGTCATTTCAATTTTTCATGCATTTTGTCAGCCACAATTTTGTTATTATGGTTAATGATTATTTCAATTCGTACTGTGCTATTTTAAAAGTTATCCAAGAAGAAGAAGAATGTTATCCACCTTATTCAGGGATCACTATATAAAAGTTCTTCAAAAAGAGCCTGTTACCTTCCCATGCAGCATCCACGAATGCCAGTACATGACACTTGGGTCAATTGGAGTGTGAGAGTAATGATCTTGCTCAATGCCTCTATTTGAAATATGCTCAGCAAATTCTGAGCACTCAATAATCAAAAGTAAGGAGATTATACGATTATGTTCTAGTTCAAAAACTTGTTCCAGTTATTAATCTTTAATTACAACCAAAAATGCTATCTAACGATGATGATGATCTAAATGAACATGCTCTCTAACATATGTTAGCGATTAATGTTGGTTAATATCAATCTATCAAATCAGTTTGGAATGATGGAATGTCTACCTACATATGGAAAAGTGGTCTCTTCTGTCTATACTCAAAATAACCCAATGATATAACATATAGGCAAATTGGTTTTTTTTGACTTTCGCATGGCATAAGAAAAAAAATAAGCATTATTTTTCTTAGCTTTGCCTTTAGTTCCACACAACATATATTTAGAACCATTCCCCCGAAATGTTGTCCAATTCGGTTGAGAAACGTCGTCGTTACGAAGTTAGAACACTCTTGTCCCTGTCTAAAATAATCCACATTATAACATTGGCGGTATATGATTTGTGCTATTTTGGTCTATACCTGGGGTGCAAGTAGGCCCTCATTTTATATGTCCAACGCGTACACTATAAATTGGCAGGCTCCGCTTTTTATTCCATGAAGAAAATATTAATCTACCTGAAACTTTTTAAAGTGTTGTAATCGGTCAATATTTGGCGCCGTTATGATGTAAAAACACATCAACAGTCATGCGACCTATTTTTATAATGTTGTGGAAGAAGCATGCAGAACAAATAGGTACTCATTGAACTGGAACAATTACTCACAGACTGTGCGTGTGCATTGTACATGTTAATGCTAAGTCATTATATGAGATATTTCATTGAAATCTTTTCGATATGTTGATGAGTGTGCTTGTTGGCCCATGAAGTGCATTTATCTGTACTGTGTAGAACTATTGTTAGTGCTCATTCTTAACATTGGGTCCAAGTTAATTTGGTAAATTTTAAAGATGATTAAATATTTTTCAGATGTACTTCAGGGCTATTTCTTGATTGAGTTGCGACTTGTGAGAAAAAGTGCTGCCTAGCTGTTAAAACTTGAAACTGTTGGAAATTGAGGAGTCCAAAATAGTAGCTCCCTTTTCAGATTTTGAACAAGCACCCCTCATTCCAAAAGCAAATTTCTTAGTTTTTGAGAATTAAGTCTACAGCTGCTATTTGCTTATTTAAGGCTTTGAAATAAATCATATTTAGCCAATATAATTCAGGCGTATGGGGGGGGGGGGGGGGAAAGAGACCCTCTGCTCCCAGGTGGATATTCCCATGTAATAGGTACCTCTTCCTTTGAAAGTAGAAAAATGAAACACAAATTTCTTCTAAGCAATTCTCCCTTTTGGATTTTTCAGAATTTTTTTTACTTACATCAAATATCAATCAAAAAGAATTATTTTGGTTAAATATCTGTCAAGAAATTTCCTGAAGTACATCTTTCCCTAATATAAATCCCAATGTTTTATTAATATTCTAGAAAAATATATGAAATACTAGAAAATAGAAACGCCTGAAGTAGAAACACCTTTAGAAACACCAAAAGATAATCTAAAAACACAAATAGATGACTGAAATAAAAGAAATAAAGTGATACAGAAACACATCGGCACAATATAGTTGAAAGGTGACTGAAAAATGGGCACAAAATTGCACTATTTACTTACTGGTCGAAGCAACAACGCATTCAAACGAGACCTCCAAGTACTTAAATGTCCTCGGACAGTTATCCGGAAAAGTCACATTCGACACATGAATGGAGCAGGACTGCTTGTGGTTACACCTATAAATGGGGTTAGATAACATATGAAAATGATATACATTAATCACTATTTAGCAAATTAATTTTGGACCTAGGGACCAACACGGGGTTAGCGACCTTCCCTAAATGTTAGTGAAATTGAACCCAGATCAGATTATCATGTCTTTGTTTGAAATATAGATGAATCAATAATAATTTTAGAAGTCTACAAAAGTTTATGTCATGAATAGTACTTTACAATCATTTAACATCAACAGTTTCTGAAAAAAAAAAACATTTGAAGAACACTAAAAAGCCCTTGCTGGTCTTTCTGAAAAAAGAAAAGAAATTGTTTCATAATAAATAATTTTTTCAAGACATAGCACATGCAATTATACTTACATTTGAGATACAATTTCGAATGAAGCGTCCTCAGATTTGCAATCGGTGTCATCAACAGGACCATAGCTCACACACGTTTCTGTGTCCGTCCTCCCGAAATTCGCCCATTCGATGAGAATGACGCGCCCATGAGGGCATCGTAGGTCTATGTTCTTTCCTTCGCATTGACTGGTATAGAAGAGATTGATGTTGGGGTCTTGATTAGAGAGTAAGAAACAAGGGGAGTTAATACTAGGGAGAAAAAATACTTAATTAGCACATTTTGCGCTCAAATTGCAGCTGGCACAAGCGCAGCTCTATCCACACCTATCCACCAAATTTCATGAATGTAGGGTGCACGGATTGTAAAATATGTCATTTAAACCATTTTATGCATAAATTATGCAAATTAGGTACTTAATTAGCATATTTTGCACCGAAATTGTTGCTGGATCCAGTTCGGCTCCAGGTCTACCTAGTCACCAAATATCATTAACGTAGGGCATGCGGTTTCGGAGATATGCTCCGAATACAATTCTGCTTCGTTTAGGAGATATGGCCAAGTTTATCAACTGACATTCCATAGGATTACATGTAAGAGCGCCATCTTAAAACGAATCGTATTCGTTAATTAAATGGCCGATCGGGCCGATTTTTGTATATGTGGTGCTCAAATTAAAATAAGGTGAGGTAAACATTTTGAAGGGGTGGAGTTTAGAAATTTACCCCTTTCAGATTTCAGCCTAAGTCCCTAAAATCTCAAAAAATCATATAATTTCTGCTTAAAAACCGACTAAATTTGCATATTTTGCGCCAAAACTTTCAGAGAAAATTACTAGCCACCCTTATCACCACTCCACCAACTTGCATCGCTGTACGCCTCACCAGTTCCGAGAAACGAGCCCGGACGGACAGACAGCCGACCACGGCCGACCTCAAAAAATTGCATATTTTCTGCTGAAAAACCGACTAAATTTGCATATTTTGCGCCAAAACTTTCAGAGAAAATAACTAGCCACCCTTAACACCACTCCACCGACTTGCATTGCTATACGCCTCACCAGTTCCGAGAAACGAGCCCAGACGGACGGACGAACAACCAGAAAACATAATGCCTCTAAATAAGGAAACAACTAATCCCATAAGACAATAGCTACTAAAAACTAATGTGTTGTGGTTATTTATGATAGGACTATAAAAAAACACATCAAATTAAATTATACTCATTTATTTTTATTTTTCTGGCTGAAAAGTGGTGCGACCAAAGCCCACATGGCCTACACAGTTCTGACGCCCCTGGTACTACAGGCATTCTTGAACATCAGGTACGGGGTATGCATGGACAAGATCACACTGCAAGGGGGAAATAGTTGTGTCCTCTGTCAAAATATATAAATAGGCATAGTGTAATGTTTGCAAAATGTACATATTTTGTAAGGTCAAAATGGATTGTATTTTGATTAAATAAGTACCAATGAAAGGAGCAATGAAAGGCTAATAATTGAGAGAATTTTGCGCCCAAAAGGTTTTTTTTCCTGGCTGAGGGGCAAACTGGGGGGGGGGGATATTTTGAGGGGGGCAAATGCCTACTTGCACACACCACCTGGTGCTGCCACTGCCATTATTGATTTAAATGGCATTGGGTAGGCCTGGGACTTTTCGGGTAATTTGCTACCCGGGTACTCGAATTATTTATAATAGTGCATTTACAATGTTAGAACGGGTATACTTCGACCATATGATGTCTCAATTACACCCATATTGTTGATTTTTTGCTGATTGTAGTCATTATTCATCATCTTTACTTCAATCAGATGATAATTTCATCATAAATTGGTGAACACAAATTCTATTGTTCAAAATTCTATGTTTTTATTGTCTAGTTCGGGTAATCTCATGACGGGCGGGTACCCGGGCCCGGGTTTTAGTCCCAGGCCTAGCATTGGGTGGTCGAGAGGTAAGAAGGGTAAACACACTATTCCATGCCCTCCTTACCCGACCCTTTTCTTTGCCTATTAGTATTACACTCTTGCGTATGTTGAACAAACTAATAAGTGTGAGTTGAAAACAGGTGATAGGCCTATATCTAAATATTAAGATATATTCATATCATCGCTATAGTATTCAAATGCTAATATAGGCCCAAAATGTAAAAAAAATCATTTTGGACCAATTTTGGACCTATTTTTGGCAATATTTCAAAAAGTAAGTCAAAAATCGACAATTTGAGAAATGCGTTCCTAGACAGACATGTGTTTCTAGATCCTAAATGCATATGCAATTTTTATTTTTATTTTAAACAGAGTTTACATATATAGTGGTCCGAGAACAAGGGTTTTTAGACCTTTGCTCCAAATTTCCCTTACCGAAGTGACTAGCCTGAATCAAGCCTGAATTAAGCCCAAATTTAAGGCCTGAAAATTGTCATTGGGATAACCAGAAAAAAGGCCGAAATATTTAAATTAGATTAGCATGAATTAGGACCAATTTAGGCCTGAAAATACTAACCAGAAAGCAAAAAAATTCAGGCCTAAAAATTAGCCAGAATTATTTAGACCTGAAATACTTTAGCCAGAATTTTTCAGGCCTGAAATGAAATTAGCATTGTGTTAACCAGAAAAAAACCCAAAATATTTAAATTAGTTTAGCATGAAATTCCACATTATAGGCCTGAAAATTAATAGCATGAAAACAGTAGGACAGCCAAAACGCGAGATCAAATGATGCCGACAAACTTATTAAACACAAGGACTTTGCAGCGCTGAACTTCGCACTTTGGGGTCGAAGATGATGTTGTTTCCCGCGATATTTTCAAATATTTTCTTTAATCAATAAAAATAAATTTTTAAAGTTATCACATTAAAGTTCAGGAAAAACTCTTTCAAACCTATATTTTCTTTACAGATATTATTCAGTTATAATTGTACAATCTTCATCCAAAGTTTTTGTTGTAAAATCACGACTTGAAACTAAAAAGTTTGTTTACATTTTTGTTCTCTGAATAGAAAAATATCCAACGCTCTAAAGTTTTCAACATTAATTATTTTAATTCGCCAGAATAAACTTTGATTTATAAAAGCCGCCTATTTCCAGAGATGGGCACCCTTCGGGAAATCATGAAATTAACAATAAATAACCATAACATTAGCCTTCGATTATACACATTTTACGGCAATTTTACCTGTCTTTGAGAGGCAAAGGCGTATTTTCCACTGCGCGATGTTTAGAAAACCTGCGTGGAGTAGCGCAACGCGGAAGAGTTTACGCGTTTATACTCTTAATTACGCAAACGCGATACCGCCTAGTAGATTGATGGGGTAAAAATAGCGACATGATATAAGAAATCAAATAAATATCAACAAAATCCTTTCTTGTCAAATATCCAACGTACATTTTGAAAAACTAAAAAGAGTAGTTTGTAGATAAACAATAGACCTTTATATTTCCAGAAATTCAGAGATGGGCACCTCGTAATTTTGAAAATATAGATGAAACGCATTTCTTGCCGTAAATTTGGGACAAAAGTGTTATGATCAAGTATTAAAACGTCTTCAATCTCAATGATTTTAAATAACCATATAATTTGAAGTCTTTACAACGCAATCCCGTTCAAAGCGTTTGTTTTCAAGAACGCAAATTCGAAAACGATATTTTTGAAAAATATTTACCATTTAGGATTATTTTTGCTTGCAAAAACTGCTGCGTACGGCTACGCAGGACATCGCGTAATGTTTAATAATTTGACGCAAAAGGCCGCTGGCTGTCCTACTGAAAAGGCGCGGCCACAAAAACACAGTTGTTATTTTTGGTTAATTTTTCCCGCCAAAAATTCAAAAATGTGTTCCTGAAGGTATTTTCACATGGAAGTTTTGCTAAAAGTTACACATTGTCATATTGCTGAAATAAAATATTGGAAAAAGAGTTATATTTTTCTGCACTTATCTTCTGCGGACGTAACAGCACTTATATGTCCATGTGTGTACCACACATGTATAAAATGTGGCAGTCGTATGGTGTTCGCCCCGGTATTGGTTTCCGGGGTAACCACCCGAGTTCCGAAGGTGACCCTATGTGAGACCAAAAATGTGCAAAAATGGATGAAATGTACCCTATCTGAGACCATAAATCTACCCTATCTGTTCGAATGGACACCCTATCCGGGACCATGCCTGTTCAAATAAATACCCTATCTGAGACCGTGACGAAATAATTATTACAAGAATTAAATCATACATTTTGGACCAAACATGACCTTTTATTACATGTATTTATAAATATTTCAAAATGATTATTTCAAAGTGTATTTCATATATACTTTTATTTTAATATAAACACACATTTCATGGCTTCCACTGCGGAAATTGATTTTGCTTCTTCCGTTTCTTCTTGTCGGTTAGCAACTCTACCTTCTGTCTCAAAAACCATCAACTTTGCCCCAAAATGGCATAATATA
>JXSR01S008113.1:97277-108353 GCA_000969725.1 Ophiothrix spiculata
GCTCCTTGTAGCATATCTAATGTATGGTATTTGTATACTTCAGATATGCTACAATGAGCAACATGTAGGAGTCGACAACTGGACCCTTTTGCCGCGGCGGTACACATATTGGTATGTCATCAGTCTGGATGTGGGTATGTTTGATGGAAACCAGTGAAAAAATCAATATTGGATCAAATGGTTTGACAGCTGAACTTTGTAAAATGAATTTTCACATAAAGCCTTGTAGTTGGCCTATTAAGGAACTTCTTAAAGGCACTTGGGTCAATTTTTCAAAATTGAGTTTTCAAGAGGCCTATGTAATGTTTTCAGCTGAATCGGTTTAACCCCGGGGTCAAACCGTTCTGATTTTATGGACATTTTTTTTTTCAGACCACCTATAAATGATATGCCAACATAATAGCTCATAATATTATGTTCAAAAAGTAATCCATGAATGAATAAATTTTAGTACCTTGATTCAAAATGACAAGTAGGCCAAGCCATTATGTCAAAACATTAAAAAAAGTAAACACAATTTGCCCGGGGGCCACTCAAGTATACCGCTACAGGCATAGCGTGACCAAGAAAAAGGTGAATTAGGGTTGTTTTTTAGGACAAAAGGGTGTATCAGGTGACACCTTTTAGGGTATCAAAAACAGCCATTTTAGCTCATTTTCAAGAAATAGGGTACTTTTTCAAACCCAGGTGTTAAAACGGTAACGGTAAATTCCTGATTTAGGGTGTGAATGGGTGACAAGTCGTATATTTTGGCTTCAGAACCAATCACCCTTATAGGGTGTGTTTTGAAAAACTGTGGTTACGCTATGCCTGCAACATTATATTTGAGTGCCCCCGCCCCCGGTAAAATTTGTGATAACATTAAAGTAGGAGATGAAAGTAGGCTGTATCATAATGTCTTAATTAGTGAACCAAACTGACAAGTATGTCAAAAGGTAGTGAACCAAGTACGTCAAAAGTTAGTGAACCAAACTGACAAGTATGTCAAAAGTTAGTGAACCAAACTGACAAGAATGTCAAAAGTTAGTGAACCAAACTGACAAGAATGTCAAAAGGTAGTGAACCAAACTGACAAGTATGTCAAAAGTTAGTGAACCAAACTGACAAGTATGTCAAAAGTTAGTGAACCAAACTGACAAGTATGTCAAAAGGTAGTGAACCAAACTGACAAGAATGTCAAAAGGTAGTGAACCAAACTGACAAGTATGTCAAAAGGTAGTGAACCAAACTGACAAGTATGTCAAAAGGTAGTGAACCAAACTAACAGGTATAGCAAAAGGTAGTAAACCAAACTGACAAGAATGTCAAAAGGTAGGAAACCAAACTGACAAGTATGTCAAAAGTTAGTGAACCAAACTGACAAGAATGTCAAAAGGTAGTGAACCAAACTGACAAGAATGCCAAAAGGTAGTGAACCAAACTGACAAGTATGTCAAAAGGTAGTGAACCAAACTGACAAGTATATCAAAAGGTAATGAATCAAACTGACAAGAATGTCAAAAGGTAGTGAACAAAACTGACAAGAATGTCAAAAGGTAGTGAACCAAACTGACAAGTATGTCAAAAGTTAGTGAACCAAACTGACAAGTATGTCAAAAGGTAGTGAACCAAACTGACAAGTATGTCAAAAGGTAGTGAACCAAACTGACAAGAATGTCAAAAAAGGTAGTGAACCAAACTAACAAGTATGTCAAAAGGTAGTGGACCACACTGACAAACCAAACTGACAAGAATGTCAAAAGGTAGTGAACCAAACTGACAAGTATGTCAAAAGGTAGTGAACCAAACTGACAAGTATGTCAAAAGGTAGTGAACCAAACTGACAAGTATATCAAAAGGTAGTGAACCAAACTGACAAGAATGTCAAAAGGTAGTGAACCAAACTGACAAGAATGTCAAAAGGTAATGAATCAAACTGACAAGTGTCAAAAGGTAGTGAACCAAACTGACAAGTATGTCAAAAGGTAGTGAACCAAACTGACAAGAATGTCAAAAGGTAATGAATCAAACTGACAAGTATGTCAAAAGGTAATGAATCAAACTGACAAGAATGTCAAAAGGTAATGAATCAAACTGACAAGTATGTCAAAAAGTATAGACCAACTGAAAAACCCTTAATTAGTACATATGTTTCAACAAGATGTTTAAATTACCAGTGAACCAAAATGACAAGTGGTAGTCAAAAATCATTCGAATCATCAAATTTGTCTCAATTTGTGGACCAAAATGACAAGTATGTTAAATATGGGCCCGTTGAATATATCTAAATTAATAGTAACCCAAAATTACATGTGTATCAACTAAGAAGGCCCGGATCCACTAAATCATAGTAGGGCCAATGTCTAGTCAAAAGTGTTAAAGTGTGGATAGGATAGGTAGTCTATACTGAATATCTCTAAATTGGTGACCCAAAATGTATGTCAAAGAAGGAAAAGGCCCACTGATTATGTCGGATTTAAATAAAGTAATTTCATTGAATATGTCTCGGTTAGTGAACCAAAATGACAGGCATGTCAAAAAAGTAAACCCCTTAAATTTGTCTAAATCAGTGAACCAAAATGACTATGTCAAAATAGTAGTTGAATATCTCATTTAGTGAACCCAAAAATTGCAAAAAGGAGACCCTACTGAATGACCAGTAGGCCTATTGTCAAAATAATAATTCAATTTAAATGTCTCGGTTAGTGAACCAAAATGACAAGCATGTCAAAAAAGTAGATACCTTAAATTTGTCTAAATCAGTGAATAAAATCCCCGGGGCCACTCAAATATAACGTTGCAGGCATAGCGTGACCAAGAAAAGGTGAATAAGGGTCGTTTTTTAGAACTGAAGGGTGTTTCAGGTGACACTGTTTAGGGTATCAAAAACAGCAATTTTGGGGCAATTGAAGAAATAGGGTATTTTTTCAAACCCTTCCATCCTTTAGGGGATTGTTTTGAAAAACTGTGGTCATGCTATGCCTGCAACATTATATTTGAGTGCCCCCCCCTCCCCGATAAAAATGACAAGCACACCCTATGTCAAACATGTCAAAATAGTAATTGAATATGTCTCATTTAGAGAACCAAAAATGTGCAGAAAGAAGACCTACAGAATGTGTCTAAAATAGCGAACCACATGACAAATTAGGCTTATATTAAAAAAGTAAGCTCACTAAATATATCTATTTTGAGAACCAAAATGGCAGAGTGTGTCAAAAAAGGTTGGCCCACTGAATTTGTCTATAGATGAGTAACCCCAAATGACAAGTGTATCAACCGTAGATCCACTAAATATGTGACGCGTTGCATCAAAAGGTACAAGTTCTCGGCCAAGCAAATTTTGAGATACAGGCAAATAAAGCTTGTAAATTATAAAGAAAATAATAAGAAAATTGTCATCTTTATTCACCATATCTTCAAAATTTAAACTTCAATTTTCACAAGCAAGGTATCATTTTAAAACTTAATTTATTCTCTTTAAAGTAACACAGAAATCTCAATTTTGTCAAAGGTAGACAACTTGTACCTTTTGATGTAACGCGTCACATATGTGTACCGCCGCGGCAAAAGAGTCCAGTTGTCGACTCCTACATGTTGCTCATTGTAGCATATCTGATGTATACAAATACCATACATTAGATATGCTACAAGGAGCAACATGTACGAGCCGACAACTGGACCCTTTTGCCGCGGCGGTACACATATGTCAAATCAACTGAGATCAAAGCAAGGACGGGTTGGCGCAGCGTTTCTGACCTCGCCTTTCACCGCTGCGACCCGGGTTCGATTCCCGGACGGACCTAGGTTGTACGTGAATTTGGTTGTCGATCCATACTCGTCCTCGCAGGTTTTCTCCGAGCACTGGTTTCCTCCTGCATCTAAATTCGAAAATTCTTTCCATTATTCTGTCTTTCACACCACGGAGGCGTCCCTTGAATTTAATGCATATGCACTATTGGGATTAGCCTGGCTTTCAGCCGAATGTTATAAATAAATAAATAAAGTAACAAAGCACAGTGACAAAAAGTAGGCCCCCTGGATATGTCTAAAATGTAGGCTTACTTACTGAGTTTGTCTTAGGGGCCTAATCAGCGAACAAAATGTTATAAAGAAAGTCATAAAATTGGTCCAATTTGAACCAAAACGACATGTTGTCAAAAAATACTATAGACCCAATGAACATCTGTAAGGGTACTGGTCCGTATAATTTAAAGCACATCATGTTGAATGGTATCAGGTTGAAGTTGAGATTCAATACCACTACCAGTACCCTTAAGGCCGAACCATAGTCGGCCTCCAAACAAAAATTTCGCTACCAAACATTTGGTCGTGACGTCATAATGATGAGTGACTCCAAACAAAATAACTTCAACACCGAGTTGAGACCAAATAAAATTTCACACTAGATTGCACATGTTATTGAATTGCCATATACATTGGACCAAATGTTTGTACCCGTTCATACTTTAAATTCGATGGCAAATATTTGGTGACGTCACGACCAAATGTATGGTAGGGAAAATTTTGTTTGGAAGCCGACTATGGTTTGGGGCTTACAGTGCAAAACGCACCGCAACCGCACTGCAAACGGATAAAAGGAATCTAACCTTTAGTGAACTTAAATGACTAGTGTTTTTAAAAAGTAGGACTTTTATAAGACTCTTTTCTATAACACATTACCGTGGTAAATGCTTATTTTTGCTTCATTTGGATTCAAAAGTACTAAAACTAAAATGGCATAGACTTAGCGTGTGGTAAAATAGCCACCACGTTTGTTTGGAACCAGATCGCACATGTGGGGCTAATTATCATAAATATGATGTCACTACTTCCATGGCGTATAGGAAAACCAAACCGTATTTTATTGATTATTTTGTTTTTGTTAAATCAGATGAATAGTGGGGCAAAATCAAAACAATAAAAGAATATGATATATGTGAAGCAAAATATGATTTTATTTACAATTGTCATTAATGAGCCATATGTACACCAAACCCAAAATATACATACATCTTTAAAAAATTATTCATTATTTTAAACAGAATGTATATAATTAACATATGCATATTAATAAATTTATTGGTAATATGTGATGACTCACCCCGAAAGGGGGGACTTTGCAGATGATATCAATTTTGATTTTATCATTTTATCTGTTACAAGCTTTAAAATGACACCTTACTTGTTGAAATTGATCAAGGCGATCAAATATTACAACAGAAAATCTGCTGGAAATTCTTATTATTTTCTTTGTTTTTTGCTGCCTATTTTCATCCATTTCTCGAAAAGTGTTCTGTCGCAAAGTCCCCTTTTCGGGGTGAGTCATCACATATGTGATGAATTACATCACATTTCAAGCATTTTGCAAGTGTGCCTTGATGCTTCATACCTGTCAACATTTTCAAATTTCTGATGGGAGGTACACCCAAACTATTTTTACATAGTTTTAGAAAACTGAAGCGCACAGACGACTCATAAGTATCTGGTTTTCAATTTCTCAACAAAATGTAGCGTGTACACAGTCTGTAATACATGCTAGCGGAACATCGTGGCAGATTTTTTTCAAAGCGGGAGGTAGCTGGTGATTTGTTTTTTCCAAAACGGGAGAGGAGATAAGGCTTCCCAAAAGCGGTAGACTCCCACCTAAATCGGGAGGCTTGATGCTTTTATCTCACTAGGGCTTCTGATGAATAAACGATGCATTCCCTATGCATGGGAAATGCATTGAAAAGGATCAGGAGCTTTGCAAATGTTTGTAAAAATGAAAATGTGACTCGTCATATCTAAAGGTACCTTAAAGGAGCAAAGTCAGATTTTTCAAAATTTAGTTTTCAGTGTCATTTGAAAGATGACCGCAAAAGAGGTCTTAGTTTTGAATTTCACTTGAATCAGTCGAACCATTTTGATTTTATGGGCAATTTTGTATTTCAGAGCTGCCTATACGTTACTGTGTACATTAATTATGGTAACCATCATTAGACACATTTTAACATATATCTCCAGAAAAAAATGAGCAATATTTTAGTACAAAAATCTCACAAAGTTTGAAAAAAGTTGAAGCAATTGGACCATGCTCCTTTAAGGGTCCCAAAATCAATATTTTGGTCTCACTTTAAAGATTTTAAATGACAACTTAAAAAACATGTTAAAGGTAATAATTCTTATAAAATTAGAAATTCAAATTTTGACACGATTTTTACCTGTGCCAATTTTCAATGTACCATTACCATATCATGTAGTATGTGATGGCTCACCCCGAAAGGGGGGACTTTGAAGATGATATCAATTTTGATTTTTTTCATTTCATCTGTTGCAGCATTTTCTAAGCTTTAAAATGACACCTTGCTTGTTGAAATTGATCAAGGCGATCAAATTTTACAACAGAAAATCGACTGGAAATTCCTCTTATTTTCTTTATTTTTTGCTGCCTATTTTCACCTGTATCTTGAAAAGTGTTCAGTCACGAAGTCCCCATTTTCGGGGCGAGTCATCACATATACTATGCCAACATTAGGTAAAGTACCTATATAGATATGATGGATCACAAATGACAATAGGCCGTATTTACTGTTGGTTATGGCGGGTTTTTACTTTTTCATGGGTAATAATATATATGGTGCGACAAGTATTTGCTCTTTAAACATTTCCAATAGCTTCAATGTATTTTCAAATAATAATGCAGATTTGATGATGGGAATTTGATAACTACTCCATATATTTTGGGATTATGATCCATATTGATCATATAAAATCTATATTTCTCTTCCTCAAATATCCGTTGTAATGTAAATTAGAATAGATACTGAGTAATTAGGATGAACAGACTCATATTTATCATAAGCTTAGGCTGTACAACCACATACATTCTCTATATCAAGAGATGTTCCCTTCTATTAAGTTGCTCAGAGTAGGAGCTCTTAGACCATGTTCCCACTTTCTGATGTAAAGGTGTGCAACATTCAGAAGACTTTGATCCAAGGCGATGAATATGATGTCAAAATATCTGTAAAAATGCATTACCAATTTCTTGCAAGTAAATATAATAACAATAGGGACCATGATGCAATTTTTCTGCACCATGCTACATGTATATGTTATACTAAGTTAGTGAAAGTAATTTTTGAATGTGTACTTTAAGTCGTTAGCACACTGTCACACTTTGAAAAAAAAACACGCTTGTGTGGGAGGCTACTGTATGAACACTACCGTCTATACGTTCACCAATTTAATATTAACAAACAATGCATTTAGCTATGAACGATGACTCAATATTGTTTCTCATCAGGTATGAGTATTGTACACTGTTGTGATAACTGATATACATGTATATCTAAATCTGAAACAGTGTACATAACTCGTACGTTTGGACTCTATACATTGTTGTGTGACTGAGCCTATAAAGCAAAAGTCTCTCGGGTGAGCAAATGTAAATGGACATAACATCTTGGCTTGCTGCTTTTCACACTTTCTGACACTGATCTTAAGCTGCATAGGGTAATTCCAAAGTAACGTTTGTGACCAAAAAATTGGAAAATTTCACTTTTAAATGGCCACAGAACCTAGCATAAACATTATATCAACGTGTTTGTTATTGATAATGGTGCTCACTGGTGGGATCAAGATATGCAGGTGTTTAAAGATTAAAATAATTGCCAAGATACTGAATAAAGTTCATGTAACGTTCGGTAACGTTTGTGACTTCGCACGGAAAAGTTTTTTTGCTCCAAATGACTTCAAAGTAAAATTTCTCTGACATGTTAGCGATTTTTTTATTGCGCTTTTCACAGATGATTGGTAACATATTTACCAATAGTTCATAAAAGTGGTAGGAAATTCTATCGTCAGGATTTCTTTTAATGCAATGTTTTGTTTGGTAACGTTTGTGACATTTTGGTGTAACTTTTTGGTAACGTTTGTAACATTTTTGAATGAAAACATATGCTTAATTATGCACAGGTAGAAAAAATTCAAAATTTCTGATTAGAAAATACTTTTCACATACCGAGTAACAAACATATGATTGAAAAAACTGCTCATATGGTCGAATAAAAAAGCTGATTTTTTGCTTGAAATCAAAAAAGGTTTAGTTTTCACTGGAATGAGCCCATACTATTTTACAGGTGGGTCGAACCGAGGGGTGAAAAAAGCAGCTGCTGAGTTTTGGCTTATGAAATAATTTGGCCCCAAAACTTTAATCCTTATGTAACTATTTCTTATACAGTAAAATGTTTACTAACATTATGAAAATAGAGTTGTTCCTAATGAAAAGTACAAAAAATATATTCAAAAGACATGATTTTCACAAACACAAAATGTACTTGAAACAAAAAGAGAAGGCTTATACAAATAGTCTTAGAGGTACCCTTAATAATTCTCAAAAACATACTGAAAGACATAATTTTCACAAAACCTTGCTACATAGAAAGCTACAGAAAGGGAAGGTGATGCAATATTTCAACAACTCACTGTATCTCTTTATACATGAGCGTACCATTGTTGATTTGTGGTGAACCCCCAATTGATATTCAAATTAGCGTGTCACAACATTTAGGGAAGGGCGTTTACGCAGCACACATAAGTGGGTGCACTGTTCATTGCGCGTCTGGCACTTTTAAGTATTTACAAATCCTGGTGTCTTGAAAATGACAGAGCAACAAACATTTTCAAACTTGCACTTTCAAGTTGTTTCAGATTCTGCTACATATTATGATGAAGATGAGTATCTTTTTAATTGAAAGCATGTAGAATTAAATTCATACATTTTCGAGGTTTTCGTTGTTTAAAGTAAGATGTATTCATCAAAAAATCAACAACTCTGTATCCAATGCGTCTGCATTTTTTTATCATGCTCACGCGATAAAAATATGCGAACGCATGGATGCATTGTCGTTGATTTGTGATGAACATCTCTGTAACGTGTTTATTTATTTATTTATTTATTTATTAAATTCAAGGGACGCATCCATGGTGTGAAAGACAGAATATTGCAAAACCTGCGAGGACGAGTATAGATCGACAACCAAATTCACGTACAACTATATAGGTCCGACCGCGAATCGAACCCGGGCTGCAGTGGTGAAAGGCAAGGGCAGAAATGCTGCGCCAACCAAAACATGTACTGAATGATATGATTGCCACAAGATACATTAACTAGAAATATAAGACTGACAATATATTTCTGATACAAGAGACCTTAATATCTATCAGTAGGTCGCATGGGGTCCTAGTGCATGGATCTTCTGTTTGTGAATGCGTCTTATTACAAAGGATGAATAGTTTCATCATCAGGCCAAAAAAAAAAATTGTTTGATTGTCCGCCACAACTTTTTTTAATCAAGTGCGGGCGGGCGGATTTTTTTTTTAAAGATTTTTTTTTTCAAATGTAAGTCAAAGCTACACCAAATTATGGCCTCTAAAAAGATGTAAATAAGTCTACTGTACTGAAAAATCTCTTTATACAAGTTTAAAAACAGTATTAAAATGAAAACAACAACTTAAAAATTATTTTCAAAAGATCAAAATTCTCAAAGAAAAAAAAAACTTTTTTGGAAAATCTGGAAAATTAGGTGGGGTATACTTTTGTTCAGTAAAAACTTTTTTTCAGTTTTGAAAAATAGGGGAGGGCTGTGAAGGACAACCAAACAACTTTTTTTTTGGGGGGGGGGCGTAAGGTTGCACATGGGGTCCTAGTACATAAATCTTCTGTTTGCGAATGCCTCTTATTTTTAAAGGATGGATAGTTTCATCGTAAGGTTGCATGGGGTCCTAGTGAATGAATCTCCTGTTTGCGAATGCCTCTTATTTTTAAAGGAGTGATAGTTTCATCGTAAGGTTGCAAGGGGTGTGCATGGTTCTTCTGTTTGTGAATCCCTCTTACTTTAAAGGATGGATAGTTTACACAAGAGTGCTTGTTTCCTTTGTGACCATGGTGACACTCTATACCATAGCGTTGCATGGGGTCCTAGTGCATGAATCTTCTGTTTGTGAATCCCTCTTATTGTAACAAATGGATAGTGTTTTCATAATAGCGTTGCATGGGGTCCAAGCGCATGGATCTTCTGTTTGCAAATCCCTCTTATTGTAACAGATGGATAGTGTTTTCATCATAGCGTTGCCTGGGGTCCCAGCGCATGGATCTTCTGTTTGCGAATCCCTCTTATTGTAACAGATGGATAGTGTGCATGAGAGGACATATGTTTGAACATTGGTGTATAGGCAGAAGGACTTGGAGTTGATTCTGAAATGAAAAACAAAAACAAAAATCATGAGTAAAACGAGAACTGATAAAGCTGTATAATTCTTATGGAAATTAAATGGCTGAACCAGAAATGCTGAAAGGAAATTTGAGGAGGGTGAGTTTGGTGGTATGGAAATAGCAATTTGTTCTTTCATTTTGGTCTGACTGGGAACAAATTAAAACAATACTTAAACATTTTGATCAAAAATATTTTTGAGTAAAATACAGCCTAAAATGAAAGAATATGACTATCAAAGAGCGTTTTCAATTGTATTTAGTCAAAAACTTGCTTTTACCACTTAAACACACATCAATCAATCAATCAATGATACAAGTACTTGCATAACATGCATACCCCATAAGGAGTCTATTCCTACAGTGGACCCACGACTTATGTGACTGTCCAACCACGGAGCTAGTAGAGTAAAGTTTCTTGCTCAAGGAAACAAGGAGACGAAAACCTCTCGACCCGGGGCTCAGACCCACAATCTCTGTATTACGAGACCTGTGCTCTAACCGCTCGGCTTCTAACGTGCTTTCATATAATAATACACATTCAATCATATTTGGGATTCTGATGGATGGGGGGATTGGAGGCCTAGGGGCACTCAACTTTAAAAGCGGTATAGGTATCGAAATGGGGGTCTGGTGAACTGATTTTCTGTAAAAACAAATGGACCTTTGAAACCGATTTTTGGGGGCTAGTGAACTGAAATTTTGGCAAAAAAAAGCCTATAACCTTCTGAAAAATGTTTGCATTTCCTGAGCCATTTTTGCAGTTAGAGCTAAAATGTTGTAGTCTTTCTCAAAAACGGGGTAAAAAGAACCGAATCACGCTGAAAATGGGGATCTAGTGA